>JAWZTD010000119.1:538920-553298 GCA_035221335.1 Echites panduratus | reverse complement strand
TACTGCGATTCAAATAGTAAATTAATTACCAAACTCTTCATACAAATAACAATCAAAACTAATTAATATGATACATACCTCAAAGTTTATAAAATGTATCTTATAATCAACCACTACAGATAAATCTTCCTCGTCATTACTTCCTTTGCTAGAAACTATGGTCTGCATATAAATAGAAAGTGATGGTGAAAGATAAAATATCTTTAGAAGATCTATCAATTTCAGAAATAATAATCACAAAAGTCAGCCACTTATAGATGACAAAGTACAATTCTGTCAGAAATAGGTTTCCACCAGAGGTGAAATATTTCAGTAGTTTTTCACCGACTAATTGAAGAAAATTTAGCGGTTTCTTGTCGAATTATCTCAATTTAGTCGGCAAGAAACTGCTGGCACACTTGAATATTTTCGGAAATCTTCTACCTTATTTTCTTCACATTAGTCAACCAACTATGGCCGACTATATTATAAAGAAGTTGATATTGGTTCATCGACTTTTTGTCCGACGTAACCTAATTTTCTAAGACTTAAAATGGAGAAAAACATTGTAACAATTTATCATTTTTACTTTATTTGCCCATTTCGATGTATTGTGATCTTCCATTATCCTTTAAAAACTTTTTTCACTAAATATGAAGCTAAAATCTAGATTCAAATTTTTATAGATGCTTTGTTTGCTTGCAAGATGAAACGAAGCAATGCTATCAACCGGGTAGTTGTAGGCTGATTGTGTCTGGGTTGTGTGTTCATCATTCCTTTTTATTTTTTTTTAAATATAGAGGATAATTTAATCATTTCAAAATGAAAACAATTTTTAAAAAATAAAGTGAGTTGTGTGTATATTATTTAGAGTTGTGCAAACATCCCCTCCCCAAAGACTAATTATTCAATATAATTGCTTAGTGCGGAAATACGGCGGAGTAAATGGCTTCTGCAGACTCGGCCAGCGGCGGAGAATCAGACGACAGTGAGCGAGGCCACCATGTCGCAATGGAGATGGTGCAGTCGCCAAATCTTGCCGCCATTGATTTGTCATTATCATCACCTTCCTCTGATGATTCAATTTCGATCTCCGAGGATCAAATTACGCCGCTAATAGCTCAATCACAGAGGCCAAAAGTCAATATCTTCTCGCCATCTTGCTATAAACGGAAGCCGGCTAAGGTAAAGTCAATCAGGATATCTTTTCATTTATTTTACCTGAATGATATTTTCTCTCTATCTTGCTAGTATTTAGGATACCTATTTTAACTGTATTTTTTTTGTGTTTTGGATTCCTCTTCAATTTAAGTTGATTCTCAGTTATCGTCATTGTCATCATCACTTAACTTCATTCTGGGTAAATAGATGTATAAAAAAGATCATCTTGAATAAGTTTCTTGAGCTGAAATGCTTTTAATAATTGTGGAATGAATAGATAGACTTCGGTGGTTTTTATTTGGTGACGTATTTGTTTCTTCTTATGGTTTATGCAAGAGAATTATTGCATTTCTTGTGCTTATGGAATGCTGTAGGCCTTCTTAAAGTTTCTATTCATAATTCAAAGAGATTCCATATGTTCCATAAAGTATACTTAATGTACACTAAAATGCATTCAGTATAGTAATTTAAATTATATCCTAAACTGAAATATCTCTCATATAATAAAATCTTTTCTCTTAAGAAGTTTTCATTTTAGGAACTAAGGAGTATTTGACTTGAAAATATACCGATTTTTGTAGGTTTGTACTTAGCTGAATGATATTACTTCTAGTTCTATCTTCACTAGTTTGCATATAGAAGAGTTTAGGGGTGAATTGAGACTTATGAACCAGATCAGGATAATAAAAGATCATTGGAGTATATAATCTTAGAACCTTTATCAGTTGTATGTACATTTAGTTCTGTATCAATGAAACCAGATTCCTAATGTTTCTTTTACTTCTGCTGCTTGTTTTTTCGACTTGCAGAAGGCAATGATAAGCAAATAGAAAAACTTTGTATTGAGATAGAGAAAATGCTAATCAGGTTGCAAATTATGAAATATAATTTAAGCACTCATGTGCGACATCATGCCTGCTTAACTTCTTGATGACTTTTTTTTTTTCTCTGTTTTATATCTACTTTGGAAATCATTTTCTTTTCATTCTCAACTTTGATTTTAATAAGTTGGTTCTCTACTTTGGTTATAATAGTTTGTTGTACTTTTTATCATGGTCATGATCAATGTTAATAATAATTAAAAGAGAAAAAGGAAATTCATCTATTATAAACATCTGCTAAAGTAGCAGAAATGTGTAGTCAGGAAGGATTATTAAAGTTACATTTTTCTGGTATATCACAGGACCAAATAACAAAATTAGCTCGAGTAGAGACATCACCACTCCTGCAGTTTACCTTGTGGGCATGGGGTGGATCTAGATACTCTGGGTTTCTTTGCATGGCCATATCATCAATTCTATATTGCACCATGGAAGTGGTTTCAGATATTTTCTCTGGTTAGCAATTGATTTTTCTATTCTCGAATTATATTGCTTGCTTGCTGAAACAAATAGTTGCAATGAAACTGGCAGTAGTCATCTGGAAGTCGAGATATTATCTTTTCAGTGTTGTGAACAAATGACTAAATCCTTGTGACATACAGAGTGAGAATCTTTTTTTTTTGTCCAATCACTGAAATACTTCTAATTTTGCACTGAGATAAAGATGATGAATCTAATTTTTTAACTCATTGTTGTTTTTCTTTTTCCACAAATATTTATACTTCCCATATTTCTGTTTGACAGCTCAATCGATTCCTCTTTATGAGATAGCATTTACAAGATGTACAATTATCATGATTCTGTCATTTCTTTGGCTGAGAAAAACCGGACAGCCAATCTTTGGTCCATCAAGTGTCAGAAAGCTCTTGGTTTTAAGAGCTCTTACGGGATACATTTCATTGATATCATTTGTTTATTGGTAAGAATTCTGTTTGGAATAATTTTTTTTTTATTTGATTTTGTCAATGAAGGTTTTTTAAAATTTTTTGAATCTGAAAAGATCTTCAATGAACACTCCCACCTCAAACTTCAAAATCCAAAAACCTGCTGGGTGGGGGAGAGGGGGCAGGGAGTTGTGATCATTGTCAAGCTATGGCTTACTAGTATTGCTACTTGAAACCGGTTCTCGTACAGCTTCCTACTAGGTGCAATCAGATTGCTTATTCTTTTTAGATGTAATTGCACAGGAAAATTACATAGATATGTAATTGACTTAGATTGATTTGGTTACATTATTTTGGTAATCTAGAGTTGTATGTGTATACATGTGTATTATCTATGAATGAAACTATATCAAAACCATAATGTATGGACTTATTCTGACCTCTGGACTGACGGAAAACCAATGCTGCCCATAGACTGACGGAAAACTTGAGTCTGGTCACTGGTAGCACCCTGTGTGTCTCATGTCATGTTGTAGATAGCTCCATGAGCCATATGTGATGGTGCATCCTTGCTCTGCTTTTGATGGGCTTTCTTCTGGAGGATCACTTGACACTCTAGCACATATTTCCACTTACAGATCTATGAAGTGGCGGAACTTTAGGTCAGAAAAGAAGGAAAAGACAGTGCATATTCATGGATTTGAAGAACTTATGAGAGCTACTTTTCTTTCTCCCTCAGAGTTGGTCTGTAAGTTCAGTAGACATTGTTTAATTAGATGGCTATCTTGAGTTTCTTTGCAAGCTTACCCACGGAATTTGATACGACTAAAGATTAGATTCTTTCTGATTCTTAGGGTTGTTGTGCAAAAAAACTCCAAATTCTCACGATTGGAATTTTCTAGTGCCTTATCGCTCTCTAGGAGAGATGATTTAGATCAGAGTTTCTAAATTTCCGCCATGGCGGTGATAGCAGAAATCAGAATAAACGCCATGTAAGGGTATCTGGTGTGGTGGAAATCAATGCCGGTGCCGTGGCAGCCAGCGATGTGGCCTATTATGGTGGTTATGATGGTCACAAAAGCCTAAATTATCTAAAATTCACTATGAACCTTAAATTGAATGGTATTTTTTTATTTTGATCTGTTTTGTAAATTAATTCTTAGGAAGACATAAATCCCTACCAATTTGTCTGAATTAATCCCATTTGTGTTTTGCTATTGCTAAGTCCATTCTCTTTCAAACTTCTTTAGGTTTTGTTTTCTTCTCCTGGATCCCTCCCTCCCCTCTTTTTTTTTCCTTCCCTTCTACTGATTTTTTTTTCATTTATTTTCCTCCTTATCTTTTCTGCTTGCCATCTAACTGATCTTTTTCTTATGAATTTGGAATTTTATAAAAATTTTCCCCTTCCCTAACGATTTAGTGCACAGATTTTTGAATTTTTTTTAAAAAAGTTTCTCGTCACCGTCTCTGCCAATGTTCTGCAAAATATTTTGTAATATATTGGTCTGATTATATTTTTTAATCTTTTTTTCTCAAGTAATGAAGGAATTATTTTTTTTGAAATCTTCAGAATTATGCCTATTATCATTTTATATGAATTATTTATTAGTTTTATTACAATTACAATGTCATATTTTAATAGTTTTTTTTTGTTGACCGCTTTTCGCTATTGACAACTATGATTTAAAAATAGGAGAAAGTGAACTAGGTCTAGTCTTGGCTTTAGTGGGGATTCTGGAGAGATAGGTGCATGTTAATATTACCATGATACCTTTAACCAAGACATGGAGAGGCTTTGGAGGAACTTACTAAATCGGTCTTAGTGAACAGGGACAACCTGTGATGCCTCTTGACATAGTTGGGTCAAATTGTCAAAAGTTAGTCGAAATCTTGACAGATCAGTTTCTTAAGTACTATTACTATCAACAATCATAGGGTTTGTTAAATTCTTTCACCAGCTCCCTAATTCAGGTAAAGAGTTGACTTGTCTAGTCTCTTTTTTGGCACACTGGGTTACCGATTCTAACACGATGGGCCCCGGTTGCATGTCCTCCTCTGACCTCTTTGTTGTTTGGATTCTGCGGTCAACATTCAAGTGATCTAGATTTTGTTGCTTCATATGACATTTGTCCACATCCTCCTATTCCCTTGTTTCTTTCCAGGTCTCTCTTCTCAGAACTGTTTCTGAAGGTTTAGCAAGAAACAGGTGTAGCTCATCCTGGTTGGTGTGTCTCTATGATAAACAAGGTGAATGCTCTTGATGGTAATGGGACATGAGACCTTGATTGACTTACCTACTGGTGGAAAGGCTGCTGGATGTAAGTGGGTGTTTGCAGTTTAGATTCTTCCTAATGGTTTTGTCGCATGCCATAAAGCTTGCTTGGTGGCTAAAGACCATGCTCAGACTTATGGTGTGGATTACTCTAATACTTTCTCTTGTTGCAAAACTGATGTATGCAGCAGCTTATGTTTAGCTTTTATGCTTTTATATCAGTTGGATTTTAAGAATGCTTTCTTCATAGGTTTTATATGAGGTTTATGCATAAATCACCCCACTTTGTTGCTTGAGGGGTGTGGGAATTTGTCGTCTTTGAAAATCGCTTTATGGTTTGAAATTTAGTCCTGGGGCTTGGTTTCAGTCTAGTTGTTCTAGAGTTAGATCTGACAAAGTATGACCTCTTTGTCTTATACAAAAGGTCTGAGGTGGTCTTATCCTTTTGGTCATGTATGTCGATGTATTATCATAACTAGTGATATAATTGGAATGTCTATCAAAGCATTACTGTGCACTCATTTGAGACAAAATATTTAGGAGAGTTGAAGTATTTTTTGGCATTGAAGAAAGTATTTTTTTTATCTGGAAATATGTTCTTGAATCTGGAGTTACTGCAAGAAATAGGCAAATTGGTGGCACTACACCTTGCAGTACATTGACAAATCCTGGCTTAAAACTTATGAAAGATGTCACCTCTTTTGAGATCCAAAGCGGTATGGGTGGTTGGCATTGAAGCTGATTTACTTGTTCTGATGGGTTACATGTCCTTGGTTGTTGCAAGTACATTCATGGCTTCTCCTTAATCACTGGAGGGCAGTGGAGCAAGTTCTTTGTCATTTAAAAGGAACTCCAAGACTTGTTTGATATATAAAAATTATGGTTATACTGATATTTAAGTATTTCTTTGATTCAGATTGTGGGATTCCAGGTTTATAATAGATAGTGTGTGTTACGCATTTAAGTTGTGAATTCTCTAATACACTGTTCTAGGATCAGGTTATGTTCACCCCCCCCCCCCCCGGTTGTTTCTTATCATGAAATTCAAACTAAAGTTGCTAGTTCCTATTCCTCAAATTGAAGTAAACTTATGATTTGCCTGTAGTTCAAATTGTCTGGCTGTCGCCAGAACCATATCTTTGTACTCATTTTTGGAATATGCACATATTTTTCATTTCATTATTCCTCCCTTTTTCCTTTCCCCATTTGGGGGGGGGGGGGGAGGGGAAGCATTTTGTGTTGTGGGGCTGATCCATTTCATGATCAGTTTTGTAACTTTATCTCAGTTGTGCTTGATTTCCTGTTTTAGTGTATTTGATTTTGTAAGAAAAAAGAAGTTTCCATAATTATGTTTGTGAGTGTTGAACATGATTTACCAGTGACCATGTTCCAGTCATTTTTCCTTTTCAGCATTCAAACTATACCTCTCTCTCAGGGTAACATACTTAGCTTTACAACTCCAATTATGGCTTCAGTTGCTGCAAGAATCATATTACAGGAGAAGTTGAGAATTGCAGAAATTGGAGGTACTAAAACTTCTAAAGTACCCAGGATTTTGCTAATATTTTTGCTATTAAGAAAATAATTGTTAAGCTAGAAGGAATTCAATATCATATGGTAGCGTATAGAAGGTTCTCTAAGAAGACACCAGGAAAAATGTTTTTTGGAAGTCTTCCAAGTTTCAGTTCTTGTTGCTCGTGCAGTTGCAACCACTGTATAATCTGGACTCTTCTTGTGTCTTTTCCTACTCTAGATTGATCCCTATATTTTCCTAATCCAGTGATTAATTTTTCTTTTCATTTTCTTTTCATCTTGAAGTTGACATCCTTTGTCTTTGTTTTGAGGATCTTGTTGGGAAAATGTGGTCATAGAATCAAATTTACAACTGAGTGGTTCCTATGATCTTAAACATACATATTTATTGTTCTCCATTATTCTAGGTTCAGGAAAGGTGTCTTCTGCTTCTACATGGTCCTTTCTCCATCTCTAATGAGACTGCTTATTTCCAGCACAATATATGGGTATAATTTTTTGAAAGTATAGAATTAAGAGACTGTACCACCATAGCTTTCACAAGATGCTTTTCATAAGTGATAAATTTGATAATTCCGCTATCTAAGTCACAAGAAACTTTACTTAAGTTCTACACTTCCATACACATGTATGTACATATGCAGCTACTGATGTCTAGTAGCAACAAAGGAAATGGTCATGAATTATTGACAAAGAATGATTACATAGGTTCTTTCTGATTGTTATAAAATCCTCCATTTGGCATTCTACAGTATGATTAGTTTCAATTCATACCCTCTCAGTGTCTTATGTTTGTACTGTCAAACATACAGTGTCTGGAATGATCTACATTTGACTTTGACACATAAGTTTAAAGGAGTATGTGAAACATGTGTAAGTTAATAGGGGCATTTGACATGTATTTTGTAAGAGCATTTCATATACATATATTTATATATTTTGTGATGCACGTTTCATTTTTTTTTTTTGATTTTACAACATTGCAGGTCTTGCTTGCAGTTTCTTTGGGGTGCTTTTCATATTCCAGCCAATGCATAACACACAAGGTACAGAATTAAGTTCTTGGATTTCTGAAAGGAAATGTTTAATTGTAAATAAGTCAAACTTAAAAAAGGAATAAGGATTGCTTCCCCCTATGGCTTCTCTATTTAGAGGTCACATATTTTATATTTTTCCATGTCTAATAATGTATTCACTCCCTGTCGTATGAAACTGTTAAACTTAAGAATATAGATTAACTGATAATCAGGTATGAACATGTCACTCTCCTATACTTTGCTTGACAGTATTATGGCTTTAAATTATACAACCACCAATTATATTTTTTTTGTATACATGCAGATATTCACATTGACATAAAAGATGGAAAAAAACATTGTAGAATATCTGTGGCTTAGAGCATTCATATAGCATCCATGATTCAGATCAAATAAGTGGTTTTCACTTAACATAAAGAGGAATTGATTATGTAATCCTGACAGTATCTTAACAGAAGTCAAGGGGTGATTTACTTCACTGCATTAACATATTAGCTTAATCTTCTGTGATGTTTAAAGTATTCTCGTTATCTGATAGTAGAATTTAAATAAACATTTTAAAGTTCAAGTCATTAGAAGGTTCTTTAGTTGTTATGATACAGTCAACAACAATCAGGTCATTCTGTAAGAAATTAGTCACAAGTGAAGAAGAAAGTACCAAGGTTCAAGGATTTAGAAAAAACCCCTCTCTCTAAATGTGTTCCTTTGCTTCCATGTGAAGCTGGCCTTGCTGTAACTTGCCTTTTTATATGTCCCATAGTCAGGCTTCTAATCTTGTCTTTTTCCAGGTGGATATGTTCTTTGTTTTATCACTCATTCTCCAGATCCTGCTATGTCGGTCCTTGAAGTATCCTAATTACTAAAGGCTCATATAAGCAAGTTTGCCTAGTGCATCGGGTCAAATACAGGTCCATACTATATAAGGCTTTAGATGCTTAACTCTCCCATGATTCAAGGGAGAGATACATTAGACAGAGGGTGCTGTCAGACAGACAGTAACTAATCAATTCAAGTGACTGAACCTATGTCAATGAATGATTAGCAAACAAGATCTCCCCAGATATATAAAAATGCTTATTTTCTGCAAACCATTAAAATATCAGGAACATTAAATTTGATTTCTCTAGGTATAACAATCATAGGAATAATTATGGTAAAAGTTCTTCAAAATTGATATGTAATTTGGGCTAGAGAACTAAGGAACTGGTCTAACTTACTGCAATGCCTGATTGATTCTTATAAAATCCATATTGTGTATCTGAATTGAAAGTTGTATCTATCTTCTACTGCAATTTTGGTGGCTAAAGTTGCTTGAATTCATTCTCACAAAATCCGTACTGTGTCATTGTATTGTATTACTATTCCTTGGCAATTCAAAATAGTGCAAATTTGGCGGTTCAGTTAAAAATGTTTATCTTTATGGTTTTTATGCATTTTCTATTGCTATTCTTGAGCAAGCACTATGCATCCCATGATTTAGTAGTGGAAGATTGGTGTAAATATGCAGTTGAGGTAACCATATTTGTTGTTGTTGTTGCTACTGTTATTATATCAACTACATTTGACTGGTTACATTCAGATTTGGGTGGAAAAGCTTTTCTCATATTCTGCATTCAAGTAATGAATTAGCTTCTCCTTTGCAAACTTCTGGCAAAGCAAATTCTTTTTCTTGGTGCATCAGTAGTTTTGGCATAATGCAGGTGAAGCAATTAACTCACATGGCAAAGGAAACCATCATGTTTATGCTGTTATAGTTGGTTTGTTTTCATCAATAATTGGAGGAATCTGTTACTGCTTTATGAGGGCTGGAGCCAAGGACTCTGATCAACCTGTGTAAGATCATTTCTTCGCCTTATTGGTCTATAAAAGGTGGCCTGAATCATTTATCATTTTAAACCTTTACAGATTTCAATAGTTGTTTAAATGCAACCATGTGAGTAATTTGAGAGTTTGAGCAGTTTCAGGGAGCATAATCCTGTTACAGTGAAATAAAATTCTTATGATCTGGTTTGGCTATCAGTAAGCATAAGATGTTAATAGAAAAATAATCCATTTTTTTTTCATATAGATACATATTTAAGAAGTTAGCAATAATAAGAATGGTCCCACTGCTGTAATACTACAGAATTTAGTTTCACCTTTCATCTCTTAGGTGCTGGATAATTTACCAACCTCAGTGTGTTCTGGTATTGTTCATTTTATCTGTGATAGATTGTTTTTTCCTCAGCCCTCTATCTCCATATTCGGAAGAAAAGATCAATAATCTGTGAAACAAAATTTTTTTTTTCATTCTCCAACGTTATACTTTCTCTCTTTCTGAAATTGAAAATCCATAGTTCTATTTTTGGATGCCTGAAATTTAATATCTATTTTGATAAAATAAACATATTTTCACTGTATGCTATATTACTTGAAGGTTGTATGTAAAGTAGGTTACATAACTTGTTATAGCTTCTGTATGATTTTATTATTTCTATGTTGTAATCTGAAGAGATCCTATTGATTGTATGAGTGGTCTTGTAGTACATATATTCTTCCCTTAGTTTACTTCTTCTTAAGCAACCCTTCTAAAATTTTCAGGCTCACAGTTTTCTCGTTTGGCTTACTTGGAAGCCCTGCTGCAGCAATATGTTCACTTGCCTTCGAAGTATGGTTGGATTTAAACCTAGATTTTATTATGTTTGATAAGAAATTACAATTCTTTGTCCTTTCCTTTTTTCCCCCTTCCATTGAATTGTAGCTTTCAAAAACTGTGTTGTATTTTTGCAACCCTTAGAAATAACAATATTTGGAGAGCTGGAATATGAATTTCCCATTTGTGTTGTTGTACTTCTTACTCTGGCAAATGGTTCTCTTTAAACTAATCTTACAATGAAAATTGCAGGACATGGTGCTCCCAAGTGTGCATACTGTGTTGCTGATGATTTTACTAGGTTGTCTAGCTTTCTTTGCTGAGGTATTTGTATTTTGCTGAACACTAATATTTTGGTTGATATCCATCCAAGTTCTGACTTGAAAGGACTTTCTTCTTCGGCATGAATTGAGACCCTTTTTTTTGTTTTGTTTTTTCCTATCTGTAGATAACTTTGGCACGTGGACTTCAGCTTGAAAAAACTAGCAAGTTGTCCAATGTACAGTATCTCAAGGTATTTATCATATTTATGCTACTTTTGTTATTCTGGCTATGAGGTAGTCAGTTGAAAACATCCGAAGTTCTTTTAGTGGTATATGATCATAGATTAACTTTTCTATGATGATTCTTTTACTAGTACAGAAATAAACCATTTAAGAGCCAGAGTACTGGTAGAACATATCCTTAATAATGACAGTTCCTTCTTTTTTTCTTTTTTTTCTGAAAACTGATTTCTGATTATGCTGGCTAGGCAAATCATCTAACTTACGATCTGTGAATTCTTAAATGAATTTCTCCGTTTCTAATTTAGATTTCCCCAGAAATGAACGTGCACTTTTTTTTTTTATAAAATAAATAATTAAATGAAAAAAAAATTAACTTATAAATAACTGACACTCCTATAAAATGTGCAAAGTCAAATCTGGGTAATTCTAGTGCATAATATAGCTGCAAAATAATGACAGTTTGATTTTGTTAATTTTTCAGGCTGCAATGTCGCAGGTGGTGGGAATGAGTTTATCTAGAGTTGTTCCGACCTTTGGTAAACTAGTCGGATGTTCACTTATCTTGGTATCAGTATTTTTTACCTTTTATATTGGACCTGAGAAAGAGATCGAATGAAATTCATTTGATTCTGAGAGCATGTATTAACGAACGTCTTCTGTAACTGGAAGCCCAATTTGGTGTCGAGAGAGCCGAAATATTAATGTCTCTTGTTCATAAAGTTCCGTAATAATGTGTAAGAGATTATTCCGGCCTAAATAGTGATATGTATGTACAACTCATAAGATAGTTTACATGTAGAATTTTATCTACTTTGGGTTTAACAGATTTGAGGTTTGAGATTTGGTCCATTTGATGGCTTCGCCAAACCTGCAACAAGACGACCGACGATGATTTGGTGTTTGGAGAATGTGATGTTTAAGGGTGAGTTCTAATTTTTAAAAAAGATTTTAGGTCCTGATCGTCTTTTTAAATATTTGAAAACTGCTCAGATCGTGTAATCCAAATCAACTTATAACTTTTAAGAAGTTAAGAATTTATGTTGAAATTTGAAAATATAACGCAAACTTACATTTTAATTTTAGAAAAATGATATACTTTGTTATAGTGTGGAAAATTGGATTGATGTAAGCTTGATGACACTTTTGTTATACAACTTGATTTGTACAACATAGTCAATGATGGAGATCAAGGAATAAACTTGATAAAGGACTCAGAAGCTATGATGTGAAGAGGTTAAATGATTTAAACCCCTTGACTTCAACTATAAGGATTTACATTTCAAGTTTAATTAAAAGGCGAATGTAGCATCAAAAAGAAACCAATAGACCGGATAGAAGGGCTACAAGGTGATGAAGTTGATTTGCACATACCATGTATAAGTTTGATGTTTGAAACATGAAGGAAGCTGCGTTTGTAATGTTCGAAGACTTGGAAACTCCCAAGACAAGTTGGAAAGTGGACATCAAGTTAGCATCAAAGAAGGTGATGGTGATCCAACTCCAAAGATACCTACCGCACCAATCATAAGATCAAGAGTTTGAAAGTTGAGACAAATATTGATGATATTTGTTTAAGGAAGAGAAAATCTCTTGGTTGATCTCCATTATCAAGTGAAGTCCTCTCAAATATTATATATAGGCATGATTTAAGGTCTTGAAAACAAAGGTGGGAAGATTCTAAGTGAAGCTCGAAATCATGTTGAAGGAGCTTAGAAGAGAAATGACACAATGGCACTGAAGTGATCATAAAAGGAAACTATCTTCATCAATCAATCACACATCAATTGAAAACTTACCCAATACTTCTCATGAGTGGAGGCATAGGGATTTGTAAATTAAGCTTTGATTTTATTATTATTGGCATTATTTTTGTTTTTTAAAAAAAATCATGATCTTCATCTAAGATTGGTGACTGACCCCAATTAGACCATTGTAGGCATTGTCATTGATCTTTTTAACAATTTGGAATTATCCTTTACCCCTAGAATCAAGTTTGGATTTTCTGTTTTGAGGAAAACATTAATTTCTTAAATGCACTGAAACCCAATCTCCCACTTCGAGATTCACCATTCTTCTCAATTTCTTGTGTTATTGAGCATATTTTTGGTTATGCAAATTGATGTTTTCTCTTGCTTTATCATGTAGTTGCTTCACCAATTCACCTTTCTTGGCTACATCTAAGCTATGAATCTCATTCAATGGTGAAGGTGTTAAATCAAGAGGAGTTAAGGGATTAAAACTATAAATCAATTCAAATAGAGAATAATGTGTGAAAAAATGAATACATCTATTGTAAGCAAACTCAAAAAAAATGTAAGCATTCTTCCCATGAGTTCAGATTTTTTTTATTATTATAGCCCTTAACAAATTTCAGAACATTTCTATTTACTACTTCTTTTTGGCCATCGGTATGGGGATGACAAGTAGTTGAGAAAAGCAACTTAGTGCCCAATTTCTTCCACAAACGCTTACAAATGTAGCTTAAGAACTTGGCATCTTTATCACTGACAGTGGTTCTTGGAATACCATGCAATCTAACAACCTCCTTGAAAATCAAATTAGCTATATGAGATGCATCATCTACCTTAGAACAAGCAATGAAATAAGCCATTTGGGAGAATCTATTTGATGGGCAAACGTTTAAAACCCAATAAACCCAATTTAAATACCCAACAAAAAGATCAAATGAGTAAATATTCCAACCCGGATTATGCTTGGGTCCTGACATACGGAGCTCTATAAACATACAATAAAACACCTCATGAAGGTCTTGAAAACTAGTCCATGACTTCTGTTCATCTCAATAAGCTTCAAGACCACCAAGTCTGAAATTACGGTAGAGATGAGGGTAGCTGGACCTAGCACAAGGTGGCTAGACCACCCCCAAGGTCCCTAAGTACCTACGAGGCCTTAAGCTAGCTCTACAAGACTCCTAAATACTTACGAAGTCTTAAGTGAGCTCTACAAGACTCCTATAGCTATACAACATAATTTTCACAAATTTTGATCACATCTTTTTTCATGTGTGGCCAAAAGAAATGTTCCTTAACAGTGTCTAAAGTCTTAGTAATGCCAAAGTGACAAATTAGACCACCCCATGGCTCTCAAGTACAAGTAATCTCCTTAGAGAACATATAGGTACACACAACTTGTTTTCCTTAAACAAGAAACCATCATGCAAATGATATTTTTCAAAAGCTCCTTTAGCACAAGCAACAATTACATATTTAAATGCACCATCACCATCATACAAGGCCTTAACAAATTCAAATCCAAGCAACTTAGCCTCAAGAGTAGAGATTAAGGTATACCGTCTTAAAAGTGCATCAGCCACCACATTTTCCGTGCATTTCTTACATGTGATGCTGTATGGGAATATTTTGATGAATTCAAATGCTTTAGTGACTAGTGGTCATTATGAATGGCAAATTCCTTTGGCAATAGATAATGTCGCCAATGCTCTAGAGATCTAACCAAAGCAAAAAGTTCCTTG
>JAWZTD010000119.1:523847-538820 GCA_035221335.1 Echites panduratus | reverse complement strand
TAAATAAATTTCCAACCTCTATAGTTTTAGGGATTAATGTTTTAGTAATGAATATTTCCTCTAAGTCTTATGGTCCCATAAATAATCATGACTGCATGTTTAGGTGCTTAAGGGAAGAATATATTATGACGTCACAAGTTTTGATAAATATTTTGTTTATTTGATCTAATGAAACAATTCCATCGGGAGTCTGGAAAGACAAGTATCTTCTTTGTCAGCTCTATTCTTTTCTCTTCTCTTATTAAATTAATCTCAAGTTATACACACCTCTAAAGAAAAATAAAATTTAATAATAATATAATTTAATTCACATTTTGAATTTAGCTTCTTAGACAAAAACCAATTACGAAAGATATTTTGTTAGAAATGTTTTTTTATTTTAAAATAATCTTAGTAATTTTTATTATCCATAAAATTAAATAGAATGATTTTGAATTAATATAAAGATATGATTTAATTTATTGAATAATAATAAAAAAAAAGGAATTTGAATAGTAATATGAATTGTATTTGTAGTACACTCAATAGAAAATATTATAACTTACATTTAACGTAATTCATTGGATTTAATTGTCATGATATCTAATATATTTATTATTGGTTAATTCTATTGAATTTGTAAATCTGTTGCATTTACAAAATCTAATATTTTCTAGAGTTTTTATTTCCTTTAAAATTTATTTCAAATTTTTTATTTTAAAAGTATCAATTAGAGCATGCAACACTTAAAAGCAGAAGGTTTCGAATTGGAATTACAGTGAAAATAGATAAGGTGCCACTATTGATCATTCTTATGAGGGTTTTACATAAGGTTGAGGAAGGGGTGGATAAAAAAAATGTTCACGTAGAGAATTTTATGATTGATTTAATTTGATTAAAGTTCAGTAATTTATCCATTGAATAGTTTAATATATATTTCTTCTAAAATAAATAAAATTTTAATTTTAAGTTTCACTTGCACACTAATTAATTTAAAAGAATTACATTCTACTAACTCTCATGCTTCCACTATTATTTACAAGAATATTTTAATTTAAAGTCAAAAACTTTTCTTAAATTTGATTTAAAGTTCAAATGGATATTTAATTTTAAATGAAGATTTTATTTTAAACATACAAAAATATATTTTTATTAAAAGTAATATTTTATCAATCCTAAATTAAAATATTCTATTTTGATTTGATAAAAAAAATTATAAGTAAATTTGATTTTAATATAGTTACTAATTTATCTTTTATAACTTTAACCCTTAATGATAATTCCATGCAAAATATTAAATTAATGAGGCCGTTAGTTATCATTTATATTGAAAATCTATTTGTTTTTAAAAATGAGATATTCGATTTTAGACTATTTAAAATAAAAATATGAATATTTAAACCTGAAGGGAGTATAATATTTTTAAAATAAAATAAAACAAAATATTATATAAAACTAAGAAAAATCTTACATAACAAGTAATTATATATACATGAGAAACATTTTATGTTAAAATTCAAAATCGAATAATAATATTCTAATGATAAATTCATATTTAACTAGTGATATAAATAATCATTTAATACAAAAATTCATATTTTATTATATTATATTAATTGAAAGAAGATAAAGTGAGATAAAAAAATTTCACTGTTTGTCAGCAAAATCAGCTAACTAGTAACTGCCAGATTTTGGTCTCTCTCACTTTTCCTCTCTCTATAATATTATTTATTTATATGTTTTTATATATATATCGTGAATAGTTAAATTCAATATAAAAAATAAAATAAATTACTCTATATTATTTTATAACATATTATAACATTTTAGTATATCTATAAATAACAACCATATGTATCTCTCTGCCCTCACCAGCAAAGAGAATAGAGGAATATGAACATTTATTCCATTTCCTCCTTTTGCACTTGGCAACTTTCTTCTTTTTTTTTCTTTGAGCTCTCAACTTTCTATCTGTTTGCTGCTTTACTTTGTTCTTAGTTCTTCTTCTCTCTTTCTTTCTTCCACACAACAATCTTCTCTTCTTCTTCATCTTTCTCTCTCCACAATATTTATTATATGTTCCTTTTGATTTTGTGAGTGGAGAAGCGCTTGAGAACAATGGCTGCTGACATTATTCATCCTCCCATGGAACAACTTCAAGACCTTGAGTACTGCATAGACTCTAATCCTCCTTGGCGTATGTCCACCTTTCTCTCTCTCACACACACATAAAAACTCACCATTGTAAAAGGGTTACTGTTTTTTTTTTTCCTTATCTTTTCTCGGGAATGCCAGACATGTGTGTACCTGTGTTTGTTGTTTGGTGTTTTCTGGATACATTGGTTTTATGTATGTTCATATGCAAATTTATTCATGTTTGCGGAAAGGGGATGGCCCAGATGGGCCTTTTTTGGTTTTATGGGAAAAGCATTTTGAAGGGTACGGTAAACTGTGCCTCAGTCGTTAACTTGTATTTTTTTGCCTGTGAGGCCTCAGTGACTTACCGAGTGCATAGTATGCTCTCCGAGTTCAAGTGTACCAGTTAACGGGTATATTTGGTCTTTTTTTAATAATAATAATAATTATTATTATTTTTGTTATTGTCTTTGATACTGTCCCGGTTTTCTTGAAAGTGTACAAGGTATAATATGGGATGGGGTGAAAATATGGAAATTGAAGTTGGGAGAATTTGTTTGATTTTGTTTTGGGAGAATTGACGGGAGAGAGGGTTCTGGACTTATATTCGCTTTAATTTTTTGAAAGAGTGGCATGTGTGTTTTGCCATTTTTGATTAGAGGAATTTATATAGGAAAGTACATTCCGGTTAGCTGAAAATTGGAGCTTCTCTTGATTTTGTACTGTTAGCGTTCGCTGCCGATGATTTTGTAAATATTACAGCATTGTTTGTTATCTCTAAAGGAGCAACCTTTTCCATATTACTTATAATCTCAGGTAAGAGCCAATCTTTCTGAATCATTCATTACCAAGTCTGCCTGGATTAGCAGCTCCTCGAACACCTACCAAGTCCAATTTTTTACTGTGTTTTTAGGCTATTTTGGGACCTTTAGTTTTATGAATAGTATCAATTTTCATTTTGGATTTCAAATTCTAGTGGATTAAAATTATGTGGACTCAAGTTAAACCATCAAGGGAAGGAGGTGGTTGAGCGGTAGAAGCTTCTCTCGAGGCAATGCCTCATAGTGTAATTAAGAGATATATGTGTATTTAAGATTGCAATTTGAAGACTTTTAAGTTTCGGTATAGTGTTGATTCTGAAATGGTAATGCCATACAGTTAATTTTTTCGTTGTTTAACATGTAAAAACTGAAAGAAATGTCATATATCAGCTGTTCGAGTAACTCCAGGATTGCAAAGATGAAATTGTCTCAGAATATCAGGTTAAAATTTTCATTTGATTAATGAGCTTAGGAGCACAACATGTCATCTTTGACTAACAAACCATAGACCATGGACTTACATTCTCATAAAAATCCCAGTCTGTGCACAATTAAACATTTCGTTTCTTGCACATATTCCACACAAGCAAATATTACTGTTAACTTAAGAACCAGCTTAAGAAATTACTGGCCAGAGATTGATTGTTTTAGTTGTCCATTTTATTTTCGCATAAACTTTAGACATGGAAAAGTAAAATTAGCAAATGAAAGAGAAACAGGAATAGAGAACTCTTCAAAGAAAATATTATAATTGTGATTTCAATTTAGTTGAGCCCGTGGATGTGTTGGCTTATTATGAACTTGCAAAGTCCTCATTTCTCTGATTTCCTCTTGATGCCAAAGTATTCTGCTGCAGCTGAAACTGTCTTGTTGGCATTCCAGAACTACATATTGGTCCTTGGCACGAGTGTAATGATCCCTACACTGCTTGTTCCTTTGATGGGCGGATCAGATGTGAGTGTAATTTTATCTTGGGTTCTGCTATTCATTTATTATTTAAATAGAAATAGAGGCTGATCAACCTGAGCAGATGCTGACTGAGCTCTAAGGAGCACTGGGCTTTATCAAACTACATTTTCACCAATTAACTTTGACAGTTTTTTTGGATGTCTGGAGTTGATTTTTTTTGATGCTTTAAAGTCAGGAATTATGTATTTTATGCTGATCAGAATCCCTTGTGACCTGAAAAAGTTTCCTACTAGAGTAGAGATTTCTTTTTATTTCTCTCTACCAAAAGCGTTGACTGCTAAGCTAAAATCTGTGAGGAATTTATGTTTGTGGAGTTCAGAATGATGACTATGTACTTTCTTACTAACACCATAGATGCACTCTTTGATTTCATTACCAGGGTGACAAGGCTCGAGTTATACAGACTTTACTTTTTGTAGCTGGAATTAACACACTTCTACAAGCCCTCTTTGGAACTAGGTTACCTGCTGTAGTAGGAGGTTCCTTCGCTTATGTGATCCCCATATGCTACATCATTAATGATTCTTCCCTACAGCGCATTGAAGAGCCGCATGTGGTAATTTCTCATTCTTTTCCATTTTCAAATGGCTTTCTTGTTGTAACTTACAAAAATGGTGTTGATATAGCATATTTCTATGTGCTAATGCTTAAATAACTAATAGATTTAGCTTTTCTATCAGTCTCCCATTTTATTGTTATGTAAAAGTCTCTCTATCTAGGTTTCATCAGGAATATTTACAAATATAACTATGACTGAAGTAAACTTGCAAAATTCCTGGTGTAAGCCTAGAAAATTTCATTCTTATGTCAGCATGGAACAAGTTCGTTATTTTTCATTCTTTCTCGTCCAATGAAAATTGATTTTGTTTCCCCTGGATTTGGGGACTCGATCCTGATATCTGAACGTTTGCAGAGATTTATACAAACTATGCGAGCTATTCAAGGTGCTCTTATTGTTGCTTCAAGCATACAGATAATTTTGGGTTACAGTCAAGTTTGGGGACTCTTTTCACGGTATGGGGTAACTTCCCCAGAATTGTGCTCCTGATTTTTACCGTTCAGTTCTGTCGACTTATAGGAAGTTTATGCATTTCCAATTGTGTTGACAGATTTTTTAGTCCCCTTGGAATGGCACCTGTTGTAGGATTAGTTGGTTTGGGCCTATTCCAGCGAGGATTTCCTGTGGTATGTATTTTCATCCTGAGAGAAACTTTTGATGTCTAGACTTAACTACTAGGTTAAACACCTATATAATCTTATGCAAGCAAGTTAACTTGAATTTCTCAGAGTATGTGTTTCCTGACTTCTTGGTGGGTGAAAATCCAGTGTAATATGATAAAACTATGTAGTTTTTGATACTGAAAAGCTGCACATAAACTTGTGGCCATGTTTATACCGCAATTGATTAGCTATAATATTTGATCAGTGGATATTGAAAAGCAGGCAAAATATATAGCCTTATGACAAAAAGGTTAGACTTGTATAGTGTGTCTGGTAGCATTGCACGAAACCAAAGAAACTTTTGTGCTTGTTACTTATTAAAAATTGACTTGAACAGACGATTGATATTTGTTTGACAACCATAATGGGTTGCATTTACCTTGATTGTGCTATATACTTTTCCTTACCAATCTTGTCTTTTGCAGCTTGGGAATTGTGTTGAAATTGGGCTACCAATGTTATTGTTGGTTATAGGCCTATCACAAGTAAGAGAGACAAACTAGCAGAAAATATCGTCTCCTTACCTACCTGTTACCTCAGAAGTTTATTCGAGTGTTTTTCTTAATTGCAGTATCTGAAGCATGTCAAACCACTAAGAGATTTCCCCATTTTTGAACGGTTTCCTGTACTGATCTGTGTAGCAATTATCTGGATCTATTCCATCATACTGACAGCTAGTGGTGCTTACCGAGATAAACCAACTAAAACTCAATACAGTTGCCGTACTGACAGAGCTGATCTTATATCTACTGCTCCATGGTCTGTATTGCTAGAATTTTCGCATTTTTCAGATTTATTTGGCTTCTAAACGAGTGATATAACATGTAACGTATTTTTCAGGTTTAAATTTCCATATCCTTTGCAGTGGGGCCCACCTACTTTTGATGCTGGTCATGCATTTGCTATGATGTCTGCTGTTCTTGTCTCAATGGTTGAGGTAATTAAAAAGATCTCAAGTTTATTACCACTGTTTCCAACTTCCCTGTTATTTAGCTTCAGTTGCTGTGACAGTTTCCTCTGTGTCTCCTCATTTGACTGCTTAGGGGAAGTAACAACAGTAAAAGTTCATAAAGTAAATGATCCTCTACTCTTATGTTCAAAAAAAATTTTTTTTTTCTAGCTGAGGGAACACATCTAAGAGTGTTAATTATTCTTGTTAGCCAAGCTTAGGAAAGCCTGAAGTAGCCCAAAAGGAAAGCTCAAGTATTGAGCATGGCATGGTCTGATAAAAAATAAGACAAAAACTCACTTCAATTACTGGTGAACAACAAAATCTGTTGGGGTAGTAACTAGAACTGTCTAAAGTGTCATGACTTCGGTGTCTGTTGCATGGCCCCTTCTGCACTCAATTGACATTCTATAAACTTGTCAGCATTTTAAACCATGTCAATATTCTGGAGCTGAAAAACCCAGTAAGTATTAACTCATTATTACATGGTGAAAGGAAAAATACATTATTATAGATTGAATAATAAAAGAACTTGGAAAAGAAAGAAGGTTATGATAGAAACCATGTAGCAGCAGCAAACATAATATCAATATTTTTAAGCAACTTGTCAGTACAAGATTCTCTCACAGGTTGAGGTATTTAGGACATTTTTTCATGATCTAAAATTTTATTTCCTGGTTTTCTAGAGAGTACATCATGACTTTGTTTGTGTGTGCAGTCAACTGGTGCATACAAGGCAGCTTCTCGTCTGGCAATTGCCACTCCACCTCCTGCCTATGTGCTGAGTCGGGGCATTGGTTGGCAGGTGAGTTAGTACCTAATACTAGAAAACAATTGCAGAACATTATCTATGGCTTAGGACTTAGGAGGATGGGATGATGATTCTTTTATGCCCGAATGATTGTATCATTATGAAATCATGACGAATAGTAAAGTGGTAGCTACGAATGTTCTGAATTTGTATATTAACATTCTATTATGAAGATCCCATTATAAAATCAAATGCAACTATATCTAGAGCATTGACAGTGTATTGTGCATTGCTATTGTTGTAGAAATAGATATATATCAACATAAGAATGCACTTGTTGTGCAATTAATAGGTTGATCTCTGTTCAAAAGAATATGACATCCATTCATGAATTTAGGAATAAAAGAAAACAAAATTTTATATTTATGTTAACAGGGTTCTTCAAGGATTACATTCTGATAGGATAGGCCTTCATTTACCTACTAAATGCATTTCAAGTGAGTTCTCAGGTTATGATCCCACTTAAAGTTGGCTAACCTCTCATGTGATCCGAATAATTTGTAAAAATTCCTCTAAACTGTTTGATAGCTTCCACTGTAACTGCAATCATAATCTCGATGGATATTGAATTAGAATACTGAGAAATGAGAAAATGGTAAGATTTGCAAGTTAGTCATTTAACTTTGTCTGATTTTTCAATTTAGCCATTTAACATTATAACTTTTGTCAATTTCACCATTCAACTTTGTGAAAATTTTCAAAGGATTTAACCTTGTAATGGCTAAATTGACAAATTTTCAAAGTTGAGTGGTCAAATTGACATGTTTGAAAGTTGAATGGTGAAATTGAAAAAATCATACAAGTTTAGTGGTCATATTGCTACTTATGAAAACTTTGGTGGGACATTTCCTAAATCAACTCTCCGAAAACTCAAAAGCTCCATGTTCACATGAATCCTAAAACTTTCTTAGTTCGTTCACTCATACTGCAAACTATCAGAACCTTGAAACATTAGACTCCTGGAAGTGACAACTGTTAAGGTGTTTATGTTTAGGTATCTAGTTTTGTAGTCCAGGTATGAGTACATCAGTGTCCATAATCCAAAATGAATAGGCATTTTATGAGGCAGAATACCATATGAGAAGATTCAGTCATCCAATAATCATGGAATTTTAGGGTGTGTTTGGATACACCATCAGTTTGGATGGTGTCATCCACTTCCGTAAAATGCACCTTTAAATTGGAGTTCATTTTGCGCTCAAAATCAAAAAATTTTTTTAGAAACCAAATTAAAACACCCATCTAAGATGGAATGAATCAAAATTTTTTTTATTTTTAAAAGAAAAACGGACTTCAATTATCACGTACATTTTACGTGCTGATGGATGGAGAATGGAGAATGAAGGTAAAAATGTGGTAAACAAACACACCCTTAATCTTTGTACTCTCACTGAATTTGATATCATCTAGAGAGATTTTTGAGTCTATTCTCCGAAAAATGCTTCATAAGTATGTTACACCGAGTGAGTGCATAAGAGTTTGATTTCTTTAGTTCAAAATGCTGTCAAACATTGATTCTGTCTTATTGCCTTCGGTGCTGAAAGTAATTGCACTTCAATCAAACTAGTGTGATCTAATGATCCAATTTGAAAAATTAAGGAATGCCAAATTGTAACATGCCATGATACTTTCTTCCAATCTTGTCAGAAGATTCATCTTAAAAGTTAAAAAGGCTTATCGGTGCTCTTACAGATATTTTTCAAACAATTTTTAAGTTAAATCATCAGTTTGACTAGACATTTTCTGAAGTATAATCACAGTGATTATTGAAAAGGAAAATCTAGTAAAAATAAATGCATAGAGTTGTGTTTCATTTGAACTATTGGGACAATGAAATATGCATTAATTCATCTCCAGGAGTAAACCCATTAGAATTGATTGTTCTAAATAAGGGACTCATTCTTGAAGCTGCATGTCCTTGAACGACCTAGAATAGCTTTGTTTTATCCTTTTCAGGGTATCGGCATTTTGTTAGATGGACTATTTGGGACTGGCACGGGTTCCACAGTATCTGTGTAAGAAATATATATATATATATTTTATTATGAGGAATGATATCTCTTACATCGTTTGTACGAGCTTTTATCTGATGAGAAAATTTGCATCACATTGCAGGGAAAATGTGGGACTCCTTGGACTCACTAGAGTCGGCAGTCGCAGGGTTGTTCAAATTTCTGCAGGCTTCATGATATTCTTCTCTATCTTAGGTTTGTTACTTTCATTCTGAAACTGAATAATAACTAAAAGAATGAAGTTAAATTCAATATGATAACAGTTGTAGAAAAATTATGGTTGTAATTCAACAGTAGCAAACCTATTTCATATAAATCCCAGTTAATTGTTTTGAGTGACCTGACAACCATATTCAGTTGTAAATTCCTTTCCACATAATTTTTCCCTTTTGAGCCAAAAAAATAGTTTATAATTATGTGTGCACTGTTGCTTTGCAGGAAAATTTGGAGCTGTTTTTGCTTCCATCCCTTTTCCTATATATGCGGCATTGTACTGTGTTGTATTTGGCCTTGTAGGTATGCATTACTGTCCGTATAAGACATTTTTCCTTTGATATAGTGTAGAGAGAGAGGTTTAATTAGATAGATGGTAATTTTATTTTGTGCAGGTTCAGTTGGCTTATCATTTTTGCAGTTCACCAACATGAATTCTATGAGGAACCTCTTCATAACGGGTCTTTCACTGTTCCTTGGGATATCAATCCCTCAATTTTTTGACGAATATTGGAACCCCAATAGGCATGGTCTTGTCCATACTAATGCTGGATGGGTTAGTACTGTTTTTTTTTTTTTTTTTTTTTTGGTCTTGAGGAAGAATCAATATCACTTTTTCCCATACCAAAAAGAAATGAAATTATTTCTTTGAGAACTCAATACTTGTTGTGTATAGTAGTAGAGTAGTATGTACATGTGGGTGGGGGTGGTTGAGGTGCAGGTGCAGGTGCAGGCGCAGGCGCTTACATATAATTTTACTTTGTGTTGCAGTTCAATGCATTCTTAAACACGATATTTGCGTCTCCACCTACGTTAGGATTGATGATTGCTGTATTCCTGGACAACACGTTAGAAGTGGAGAAATCAAAGAAAGATCGTGGTATGCCGTGGTGGGTGAAATTCAGAACATTTAGAGGTGATAATCGGAATGAAGAATTCTACACTTTGCCATTTAATCTCAACAGATTTTTTCCTCCGACGTAGCAAAGTTTGATCATAGTTTTTGGCAAAATCCTAAGCTAACTTGATAGATCTAGTTAGTGTTTCCTTGAATTGAAGCTACATGAGAAAGCTGATATATATATATTTTTTGTTTCTTAAAACTTCTTCAATCATTTTTCATTTTTATTTTATTTTTTGTTGAGGAAGCAAGGAATTAGGAAGGAGGAATGTTTATTATAGATCTCTATTCTAATCAAGACAACGACGTTGTAGGTCTGCTGATGTTCTGTTCATATGTAATGAATAACAAGAAGTAAATGGATGTTGCCTTTCTCTAACAACTTTTTATTATATCCATCCCATCCAATCCCTCCCATGGTTAGGAGCCATCCATAACCCATCATATTCATATTCTTCCTCTGCAGTTGGACCCAAATCATATTATGCTGAATTGTCAACTCCCTTTGTACATCCAAATCACCTATCTGTCCCAAAGATTTTGGTCTGATTTTATCACATCCAATCAATCATATATTTAGAAAAATATTTTACAATATGTGTATATATATATATATGCTTATAAATATAGTATAATGACTGTATGGAGTCTTACTTTTGAACATTTATTTATACTTGCAATCAATGGAGGTGTCTAGAACTAGTACTCTTCTGACTTCTGAATAATTTGACAAGTTAAAATCAGAAGGGAAGGAAGTTTTTAAGTTAAAATCGAAAGGGTTTGGTAAGGGACCTGTTACCTAAACAGAGACCAATCTAGAGATCATGGTTGGTACCTTAAAAATATATATATATATATATATATTTATATTTATATAACATAAAACCATCATGACACAATAACCAACCAATATATTGTAAGAGAGCTAAGATATAGCTTTAAATGTCAAGAACTTTGTAATAGAAGCCAGTCAAGCAAACATCATAACAATGTTCATTACTCACACCTATAGGATCCTTGTGTTGCATGATTGATTACATGCACAAAAGGCGTTTCTTCAGACAGTAAGCAATGCGCCTATACCATCAAATCTTCTCCCCGCCAGTTTGGTGAAGCATTGCATCAATCTCATCGCCATCTTCCATCTCCAGCTGAATGAAACAAAGAAGAACTAAGAAGTCAGTCAGGACCTAGATGTAGTTCTTTGTGATATGGAGAGGGAGGGACTATTTGAATAATTTGCATCATCTTGATTCTACACAAACAAATGTATCTGCTCAGAAGTATAGAGGGAAGTTACCTCTTCTGGAGTCTGCTCTCCTCTGAGACGACGCCCATCAAACAAGAAGGCTATTGAATTGAGATCTACAGATTGGCGGTCACAATATGCATTCATAAGCTTCTTCAGTTGAGTACTTCTTTTGATCCTGAAAAACACTTCATTCCCGTCCTAGATACGCACAGAAAACCATTGATTCGTCAACCAAAGCAATGTATGTACTATCATAATAATGGTTTCAGAATGATTTCTGTCAACAGGGGTGGCAAGCCAAGTGAAAGAAGTTCCATGTGTTAAGAAAAGGCACCTACATAACTGTTCCCTGAAGCAACAAGAAATAATTTGCCAGACAAAGCAAGGTGAAACATAAGAGTTCAGTACATGTCAAAACAACTGGGCACTCTGTACTATGTGTTTCATTTTAGATGTGCTCATACCAAATATTTTGACACTCAAAACGATACAGATTTGAAAGCCTCAATAAATTCTATAATGGAACCATAGGGCATCATTTTGAATCTTGCAAAGAGTTCTTCATATTTAAGAGTTCAAAAACAGGTAGGTCACAAGATAATCCCTTCAGATAAACTCAACCGAAAAAAAAAAAGGGGAAAAAGACTAAGCAGCACATCAGAATAAAACAAAAAGGATGAGCTGCATCCTGAAGGCAGAAATCCCATAATCTTGCAAAATGTTCAAAATTAGAAAGAGAAGTACAATATACGAGAAACAGATACTAGCAAGCGCACAAGCTGAAAACATATATAAGCATACCGTTCAACTTCAGGTTGAGATCATAAAGTGCATTCATTTAGTTTAACCATTTATCCACACACTCAACCCCATGACAAAAATACTCGCTGTTGTTTGCACATTTCCTGTGTGTTGGTATCCATTGCAAGAGATACACACAAGTTAATGTACCTGCTATTACAAGTTTTGACCATTATCATATGGTGCTAGAATTTAGTTTTCCCATTTCCATAATGTGGTTTGGACATCTACTGCATCAGTTCACGTCACCAAATATGGGAACTGTGAATTGAAATCATAACCCCATTCATAAAATTAGGAACTGGCAGTTCCTTTTTGGTCTATCTCTCTCTCTCTCTACAAGAAGGAAGAAAGTCACCTCAACAGAGGTAATCGTGAGCCTGAATTCCACATTTTGACCTCCATTCCATAAATATGTATGTATGTTATAAGGCATGTACTCCATCTGTATTCACTACTTCAAATGACTTTTCTCTCTCAAACACACACCAAGAGGCACACAAATTAAAAGAATAAGTTGCACTGCAAATGTACATATCATCACACATGAGTTACAAATGATGGATTGCTATTTTGGGAATCAACAACGATTTAGCGACAATTATCTGTTATGCTCTATCTAAAAGTAGAATGAGCTATGCATTTGTCTGTGTTTGAAATTCTTATTCAAATGACCCCATTATCTTTCATTCTTCTCCTCACCCTCCTATTCTTCCACTCCTATCTAAACCGTTTTATCCAGAATACTACTCCCACCGTTCCAAAATAAAAGTCTTTTTAACATCTTTCTATTTTTCCCACAATATAAATTATTCGACAATTTACCATGCATATTTATATTTATTATGTTTTTTCACACTTATCCTCTATTTAATACCATATTTTTCATCTCTTGTAAAGAAATACAATTGTAATTATAAATACGAGCGTATTTTAGACATAGCAAATAAATGTTTCTTAATCTATGAGGTTAATGCCTTATATTATGGGACCGGACGGGAGGGAGGTAGTAATTATTTTCATCGAGATACAACAATAATAATCATTTTGAGATGATATAAGCAAAAATGAATTCACTATCATGCGTTGAACTGCGTGAGCAATTACATTTACACAATGAATATCTTGACCCCCATCGGCACTCTTTTTCCCGTCCTTCACTTCCAATCCCAAGAAACAAACAAAGATAGCTCATTTACTAATAACAAGTTTTAATCTTCAATGACAGTGCAAATTATATGAGGGAAAAGAAACAGAGAAGTAAAAGGATGCCATTTAGCCAGCCTAGCAGAAAAGGCAAAAACTATAATTAAACAATGGTGAAACCACTAAAGGAGCCAAAAGATCATAAGTCACATTAGCATTTGCTTGGGTTTCCTTCCTAATCCAAACCCATCGTAGATGAATTTGTCTCAAATGCCAAAAGGGGGGAAAATCTAACCCTCTTACAAAACCCTCCACACTACATAACAAGTAATTCAACTCAGAATACAAACAAATTTGCACATAACACAACAATAAATAAATAAATAAATAAACGAGATACACTTTCAGAAAGACCTGGCCTTTGACTTTGAGATTGATGTGAGCGGACTGATCCCCGCTGGGCTTCTTATCTTCTTCAGCAGCTTGTGACATTTTTTTTCCTTCTCTTCGGCTATCCAAGGTGATGCTAGAGAGCGAGATAGAGTTGATCGAGCAGAGATGTTCCGAGTTCTTATTCTTTTATATATGCACAAAACCATTGCCCGGAAATTGAAAAAGAGAAGCTATTTATATTTATTTATTTGCAATTAATTACGATTCGATTTGTTGACTTTCTTCTCGATGGCTTAAAATCAACGCCATCTTGTTGTCGTTTTGTTAATTTGTCCCAGTTTCAGTTAGCAGGAAATCCATTGGGAAGTAACAAAAGGCGGTTTCGATTGGATTTATTTTTTAAAAACCAGGTTGCACAGCTAATTTGTTCACAATATAAATATATATATATATATATTTATTAAAGGGATAGAAATGGTATTATAAATAACTGAATTCAAATTAATTTTAAACTTCTGTTAAATCTCTAACGTTCAAAGTTAATGGTTAACTATATTTTTTTATATAAAAAATAATAAAAATTAATCAAGTAGGTTTACTTTGTCTTTATAGGATTTAGTTTATAAAATATTTCTTAAAAAATAATTTTTTATAGAACAATTTTTTTTTTAAAAAAAAGAATAATTGACTGCTAATTTTGACCGTTATAAACTTAAGAGACGCTCTAATTATTTTGAGTTTCATAGCCTATAATAACATTTTCCATTAAAGGAAGAGATTTGTGTCAAACTACTGTGTCCAGAATCGTCCTATCGTCCCAGTAGCAACTTATGATTTCGTTAAACCAAAAGACCAAGAGTACCCTTATGAAAAGAAAATATCATCCATCCGATGAAAATTTGAATTTTCATTTTGTATTCATTCGGTTTATCATAATGCATTGGATTTTCAAAAGAGAGAATATTCAATAAACTCTTGCATCTTTTCCATCAAGAGAACATAAGCATGGATACACTGGGTTGTCAAAATTATAATTTGGAAGGTTTTTCAATTTCTATTTCAATTTCTTTAAGGGCTTAACTACTAATGTGGCCATTGAACTTGTCCCTTTTTTTCAGTTTAATCATCTAACTTAAAAACTCGTCAATTTAACCACTAAACTTTACGGGATTGAACACTTAAACCATTATACGGTGGTCCGATAAAAAATGGGTGGCACGTGAATTCACATTCCAGTTAAATTGACACATGGGATTGCCACCTAACCAAGTTTAGACAAGTCAGCTAATTTCCACATCATCTATAAATTAATATTCATTTTCAAAAATTCTTAACAATTAAATAACCCTAGCATCTACAATCCATCCCA
>JAWZTD010000119.1:499478-512490 GCA_035221335.1 Echites panduratus | reverse complement strand
ATATATATATATATGAAGGGATAGGTAGGCCCCCGCCCTGCTATACTAGCCAACAGACAGCGACAATGGTTCCCATCAATGTCATGCCGGCAAAACTTCTGTTTTGAGTTTTACGATTGTAGCCCTGGCACTCTGATTTTTTTAAATAAAAAATCCCGATCTATTCGCGTACATCAATGTGAAATTGGAATTAAAATTCTCCTCCATATATACTTCCTTCCTCTCTCTTCCCCGCAAAACACGCGCCAGACGTGTCTCTGACCTTAGCCAGCTACCATCTCTCTCCTGCCTGATTAAGCAACCTCAGGATTCATTTCCACCGAATTGAATCGAATTCGCAACATTAATTTCTCAAAATTCTGATGAATGAATGCACAAGATATCCAGAATATTATTATTTCATATGCACAGAAACGAAATGTTGCAGAGATGAAGCGTTTTGCATTGCATGACGTGCTGAAATCTATAGATGTGCGTGTTCTGTATGGTTTGTGCGGTTGATATCTGACGTCTGGTGATCTGTCTTCTCTTTCTCTGTCTCTGCAGGCATTCAATCCTCCTATTAAACGTGTCTTTACCACAATTCTCCTCGTTATTTGCAAATTTCTGTTATGGTATGAAGTTCGGAGGTGATATAGCATTTCTCTATCCTTCCGGTTCCTATTTTTCTTGTCGATTTTCGTGGATGAATGCTGTTGATCATTTGACATCAACTTTTTGTTCAGGTAATTTTTTGAATTGTGAATGTTTGGACTTTAAAGTGAAAAAAAAAAATTCATTTCGATTAAATTTATTCCTTCCTGTAGGAGCGGTTGGTATCCTAATTTTGAGCACGACGCCCCATTCTGTCCTTGTTGCTAATGTTGATGGGAAGCGGTGGCAATGGCCCCTCTTTTTTTCCCTTAACCAGCTTGCAAATTGGGTAATGGAAATTCCTTCGTCCTAGTTTACTGAACTTATTCCTTTTCTTTTCCCCCTTAATCTTGTGCAAATCCATTAATGTTACCCACGAAGAGTGATTAGGTTAATTTGTACTGTTGCTGTTCTTTTGGTTTCTGCCCATTGGTTTCGTCTCGGGATTATTAGAAAATCTGGACGTGATTGTTACCTGTGGTAAACGTAAGGCTGTAGATTATTATAACAAAAAAGCAATATTGTATATATGATTTAGATCTTCGGATCATGGGGCAATTAGTCTGCGAGTAACAGAATGTTACTTGTTTTTGCTTTCCAGGCTCTGCAAATTTATATGAGTTTTCTAGAGTTCAATTACCTTGTGTCTGCTAGGGTGGTGCTGTCCTTGATAACAAGTCAGTCCAAAATTTAGGTTTCTTTTGTTTGTTGATTTTCTGTTTGTGTTTTTCTATGTTGGTTTACAGTTCCTCACTCTTCCCTCAAGAGAAGGGTTGTCAGGGGAGTTGCTGGAGATGAAAAGATTTTGATTGAAAACTAAGATTCCGGTGACTAGTTGGCTAACTAATTTGGTGGAAGAAAAACATGTCACCTTGGTTGAATGGTGGAAGTAAGAAAATAAAGCGGTTTTGTAGTATTCTGAAGTACTCAGAATAAGAAAGCTAACCACGATAGAGGTGGAAGTGTTGCAATGAACTGAAATTGTTAGCATGGCCATAGTTGGATGAAAAAAGTTCCTGCCTTTTGGGTTGAGAGTTCCTCTCTCTTTCCTCAGGAGGTAGGTTTTTGGAGGAGTTCAAGATTTAAAGATTCTGATCCAAAAATAAGATTTCAATGACTAGTTGACTAAATAATTATGTAGAAGAAAAACTAAATGTTACCTTGGTTGCTTTGTGGATGCTGAACTACATGAATAAGAAAAATGAGAAAGTTAACTATGATAGATGTGAATTGGAGCTATGAAAGCAATTCAAAATTATGGAAATGTATAGTTGGCTGAACAAGTTCGTGCCTCTTTCTTCTAATAGAAACCAAAGATGGAATTAACAATGTATAAATGATCTACTTACCTCATTTTACTAGGTTCCATTAGCTATCCTTCCTCTCCCAAAGAAAACAGAGAAAAAGTTGACTTGATTGCACCGTATTCTATTTTTCAATAACAATTTATTTTTCCAGTTATCATTTCCAATGACTTTTCTGACATAGTTGCAACTAAACGCAGAAAGAATAAAAGTTTTATTTATTTATTTATTTTATTTAAAGAGATTAAAAGATAATCTCTTCTTTAGCTAATATTTTAAGGACACAATGCTGTAGATATTCTATTTATTTTTTGTGTTTTCAGTTATAAAAGAATTCTATTTATTTTCTGTGATTTCAGTGAAGATAGAAATTTTCTTATGCAATTATCTAGGTCCTCTTGATTTTTAAATTTTTCAGAAATTCTGAGGAGTTAATATTTCTGACTCGTTGTTACTTGCTAAAAGTAAACATATTTCTTGAACTGTTAGTTTGATTACCTAAACATGGTGGCATTGGAAATTTAAAATATTATTGATGGAGTCTTAATTCTTCTTAGATATTCAAACAATATAATATATTGACAAATTTAAATTAAGTTTAAGCATCCTCAGATGTAGAAAGTCGAACATGAAACATCAGATGCATTTTACTCAGCCGACATCGACTTCATTACTCCCTTTCTTTCTTTTTTTTTCTTCTTAACAAAAGCCCACATGTTTTGTTGGGGCTGGACTCTACCTTTATAAATTACCAAAAAGGTGGTACAAAAAGGGGGAATTAAAGCTTTACATCTTAGATAGGCAGAAATCCACTTCATATATCAGAATAAGTATTTAAAAGGAGACATGTGATGTGAATGCTTGTTAACTGGCAATATCCACTAATTGGCTTCCAGAAGAAAGCATTCAACAGGTATTAATCTTTGTGTTCGATTGTATTTTCAGTATTATGGACTTTGGCCACATGGTTTTCCGGACCCTTTTTTTAATTCCTGCAATGGGCTTGTGAATGAAACATTGGAAGCATGTCCAACCAGCATATGTGTTTAAAATCTTAAATTCCATGGAGTGTATACCTGTCACATTAGTAATGAGCTTCTGATGTTTGTAGGGACTTGCAGTCTTATCTGTCGCATCTTAGCCTTTTCTTGGCTCCTGAGAGTAAGAAATTCTATATTCTTGTGGACAACCGACCATGGTTGAAAGATCTTGTTTCAGGGCCAGCACATTTGTGGCAATTGATGGTTACAAAGGTTTGTGTTTCTCTCTCTTGTTCATTGCGGTTGTCATTCCTGTCATATTCTAGTTCTGGTAAGCTTAGTGTTGCAATGACATGTTTGTTTCATGTTTTCATATGTATCAGTCCAGGCTGTCACCTTTTGCTAATACTAGAGGGCAGAAGGAGAGAAAAAAGACATCAAAAGTAACTGACATCTATACTAGTCCAAAGTCACCTACGAGTAAATCAAACAGGTTTAGAAGATGGGTCTCACTCATTAATGCGGCAGCATTATCTCAGAAGAGGGCTTTATTACCTGTGAAGAAATTGAGGAACTCCTTAATTTTGAATAGCAATTTACATAGAACTTTGTATGGGTTTATTGTCTTTGAAGTTTCATGGAGTGATGTTCGTGGTTTAAACTATTTGAATGAGCTTCAGGTATTGTGTTTTCTCTTTGCATTTAACTTCATTGATTGCTGTAGGTTTTGTTAAATTTAAATCTTTTCCGTGCAGACTGATACATCACTTGCTGTTGAAGCAAAACTTATGCACAGATGGGAGTTTGACAGTGTAGCACAAGCTGCTAGATTCATTTCATCCTGGTATCCTGGAACATCCAGTGAGCAGATTCTTTTGAAAGAACATCTGGATTCTTTGATAGGTAACTATCCTTCCATATTATAAGATTTGATAGATGAAAGTGTATTTTTCACTCAGTTTATGGATTGGAATGGCACTTGACATTCCTTTCTGAATATAATTTACTTTAGATGTTTAGCATTAATGTCCCGTTTCTTTTCAGGCAAAGAATGTGAAGGCATTTTGGCCATCTCTTTGTTTACTTTGCCTGTCTGGTAGTGATTGAGGAAGAGAGGGATTACATCATAATCCTTTTGGAGAATGCATATTTTTCAGATTTGAAAGTAATTACGATAGAGAAATTGCAGAACTTTCCTCTAAACTTGAATTTGGAATCATTTTGGAGTTTAGCTGGACGAATGTCTTAGTTGCAGCTATGTGTCTTTGTGTGTGTGTGTGTGAGAGAGAGAGAGAGAGAGAGAGAGAGAGAGAGAAAAAGAGAGAGATACAGAGAACTTGAATATGAACACAAAGATCAGGTGGAAGTATGCTATAGTTGCAGTTCTAGATACCAGGATAATATGGAAATGAAACTACATGGATATTGTGAACGGATACATGTTATACAAAGGAATTAGCCTATTTATTGTAGTTGAATGTTACAATCTTACCCTTAAAATAAATTATTGGTAACATGTAATAAGGTCAAACTATTTTTTTTCTTTCCAAAGTGAGGTTGGAGGAGGAAACTCATATTAAAAAGATATGTTAATTTTAAGAAACTGGATATTTATTTTCGGACTATCAGGAAATATGGCATCCAATTTTGGACAGATTATGCCCAAGTGAGTTTATCAGTAGATCTAAATATATAAAATAAACAAGTATTTTAGTTTTTTTAAATAAAAGAAAAGTGAAACTACAGTGAGGCAAGAGTGCATGTTTTTTGATTCATTGTTCATTAAGAAAGCTGTTTTTTGTCGGCATATCTGTATGTCACTTGGTAGCTGTGATAGGAAAATTGGGACCAGATGTTCTCCAAATAGTTCAAACCTGTAAAAATGTATTTACATACTTACAATATTACAGATGCAGAGATGATATTTTTATTACACTGTTAGGTTGGACTGGAGCTGCTGCAGGAGACCATTTCCTTGATGCTCAGGAAGATTTGCCAAGACCCAGCTGCACAGAAGATGAGAATATTACTAGGGATGCTAATGATGATTATGGCGATTTCTCTTGCTATCGAAGAAGCAGTTTCAGTGAATGCATGGATAACAGAACAAATATACTGCATACACCTCCTCTGCCTGATGGTCCATGTAAGAGAAGAAGAGTGATGAGGTCTATTGATACTGAAGTTGATTTTGAAACAGTCTCCAGAGAGGAATGTGGATATACCGTTGATTCACCCACAAATTCTCCAAAATCTGTTGAGAGCGACTGCGAAGATTTGTTTTCTTCTACTCAATACAGGGATGTTTTACTTTTGTTTCGATTTAATGATCGTGACCTGCCTTTTAAACTAAAGGAAATAATTATGCGTGATGTGCGTCTACTTACTTTACTGGAAGCTGGGCTTCCATCTTGGGTCATCTTTGTTCAGTCTTATCCGGGGTTTTGCCATATTTATCGTCCGTGGATGTGTCCTCTGGCAAGAGCATTATATGTGCTCATTTCAATTGTAACTGTTCTTATTGGATTCTATGACTTGTACAAAAATGTACCTCTCCTCAAGGCAACAGCATCACATTTATTTGGTCCCCTTTTTGATTGGATAGAAACATGGGAAATGGTATCCCGAATTAAGTACTTGGGAACTATGTTATTTCTGCATAATTTTCAAAAGGCTGTCAGGTGGTTCCTCATGATGACACGTGCTACCCAGTCTCTTCTTTCTATTCTAATGCAACCAATCTTAGGACCCTTTCAACTGTTTTTGGATTTCTTCCTTCCACTCTGGAACTTATCCATAGAAATAACAGGAAGTTTGTTCTCAGTGCTTTGGGTCATCATTGAGTCGTCATACAGTCTGGTGGAGAATACAATTGAGATTCTACTGCTGCCACTGTGGTATGTCCTATCAGTAACATGGGCTGTCGGTAAGTTTTTTGACAAATGTGGAACTGTTCCTTGTGAAAGATCTCACACCTGATAATATTTTTTCTTCTGCATGTGCTGGTGTACAGCAACCTCCATCATATACCCTATATTCTGGATTCTATGGGAGATACTATATGCACCTATACGTCTGATCTTTGGGTTGCATAGCCTTCTGGTCTACATTTGTTCTTGTGTATACAGTTTGGTTAGAGATGTGTGGCTGGTAGCGAGTGGCCTATTTCAGTTTGGTTCAAGTGTAAGATCAACTGTGAGCGCAACAGAGATTTCCATTTGGCGCTCTCTTTGGAATGACCTCTTCTCCCAGGTCAGAGTCCTTAGTATGCATCTGTTAGCATCCATGAATGAATTATTCTCCTAATCATTTTTTGTCCTGACAGATTTTTCGTGCTGTCCGGAGCATTCTCAATGGTTTTGTTGCCTTTTTTGCTGCCTGCAACAGACATCGTCTAAGGTATCTTTTGGTGTCCAATTTGTATGATTTGATATTTTTTATTTATTCATCAGCTTTTAGAACCATCAACCTGCATACTTTTCCAAATTCAGAGTAAAGTCTGGCAAGAGTTTCAAGAATTGTAGATATTAAAAATGGTTTAATCGTTAGCTGATTGATGTTTGTTGTTTCCGGAAGAGTACTAAATTGATTTTGTTTTTAACATGTCATGTACATGGAGTCTCGTATAATCTTGATCATTCCTCTGATGTAGATCTTGTCATTGTGTAAACATTGTGGTTTGAGTATTTAGTGCCATTACGTCCCTCTAGTAAACTGTAATCAGAGTTCACATAATCTAATTTGTTAAAAAGTAGATTTCTTTTTTGGGGTCATATTTGTTAAAACGTTATTCCTTTTATTAGAAAATCAAATTATGAATGCAGATTTCTATTTTTATTGGCAATAGGTTCTGCCATTTCCGGTTGCACTATCATAAAAGGAAAGATGCATCTGCTTCTTTTCAATTTTGTGTAATATTCCTAAGTATGGATGGCTTTAGTATTAACTAATTCTATGACAGCCACAGAAAATGATTGCTTAGGATACTCTTAGGTCCAGAATTGATTGTCCTCAGTCTTATCTTTATATCAATATATAATTACAATTAAAATTTTTTTCATAATTGCACTTCTTCGTTTAATGTTTTAGTAGAATAATGTGGTAACTTATCTATGGTCAAATGCTTCCTTATCTAAGTCTCTGTGTCTAGTTGAAATTGGACATTCAATTTTTGTGGAGTGTGTACAATCCTCAACAAGTCTTTATTGCATGGCACGATGGACATTTTGCCTTATACCTGTTATCAGTTGCTGGTAATTCATTTATTTGGCAGGGTGATCTTTGGCATAAAAAGTGAAGAAGCATATGAACTGCTTGGGGGTTAATGAGGCAGACTTGCTCAACAAGTTGGATAGATATTGGCATAAAATATGTTGGAATAGAGGGAAGAAAAATGGGAAATAGTTTTACATAGATCAGAACAACTTTGTATCCTAGAATTTTATGGTTTAGGAGGATAAATCAATCTCTCATCTTATTAACAAAGAATTACATGTATATATAAAAAACTAAGATACCAAAACGGTAACTATACCAAATAGGTAACTACTAATCAATCTAAGACTAACCTAATCAATTATAATCCTATCTAGAATATGGTAACTAACATAATGGTCAACACTCCTGTTCAAGTTGGTGCATAAATATCCCACATGCCCAACTTGCAAACTAATATATCGAAACATCTGCGGGGTTGTAAAAAGCAAAAAGCAGCAGTGTCGTCGGACATGGTTTATGCCTGTAGCAAACGACTGCCGGATGAAGATGCGAAAATTTCTTCTGAAGTCAAGATGCTACCTGAGCCAATAATATATTCCATTTTATCAGAATTCCATTGTGTCTAACAAGTGCCTTCCAGCTTCATATTACTAATATTAGTTGTAGAACCGATCTCTATGGGTTTATTATTTTCCATGGGGTCAGAAAACATGGAGCCGTAAAAGAGGAAGCAGCCCTTCAGCAAAACAGAAACAAAATCCCGAAGGACACCAAAGAAACTTCAGGAATCAATCCTTCCTAGGCAGAGCAGGCTGGAACTGTGACATAGAGGCACCGCAGGTGGTGTAGTCGGCAATGAAGGAGAGGGAGAAAACTTGACCTCTTAAATATCAAAAAAATTGGCTGCAACCCTAGGTTGTAGAAGACCTTAGGAATTTTGTAAAAATCTAGCCGGATGAGAGGGAGAGAGACTCAACCTCAAATAAGCAGCAATGGCCATAAGACATGGAAAATGATTCCTCTATTAGGCTGCTGCAGAGAGAGAAAACTCAACCTCATGATACCATGTAAAATTTTAGGGATTGGGAGGATAAATCAATCTCTCATCTTATTAACAAGGAATATATGTATATTAAAAAACTAAGATACCAAAACGGCGACTATGCTAAATAGGTAACTACTAATCAATCTAACAGCAACGTGATAAGTTATAATTCTATTTAGAATATAGTAACTAACATAAGACACAACATATACCCATATATATCCATATGTAAGTTTTCTAATTTGTCTGCCTCATTAGGTAGGATAGATATTGACATAAAATATGTTGAATATTAGAAGAAAGTGAGACAAGTATTTTTAGATAGATCAAAATGACTTGTATCCTCAGATATTCATACGTAAGTTGCATGGTTGTTGAACTCGCAAGTAAACTTGAGTTTAAAACATGTAATTGAGTAAACTCCGATTAATATTGGAAATTGTTATTCGCGAATAGAATCAGTAAACTTGGTCGAGTTTACCAAATTAGCCTTTTTTTCAACTAATTTTGAAGAAAATTTTTTAAGTTTAAACCTAATTTCCACTTTGTTGACCTATTTGTGCAATTCAATCTGTAATTAAATTAAAATTTTTATAATCTATCCTTCTATTTTAGAGGAATCAAAAAGAATTTTAAAATTATTTTAGAATTATTCCTTTTTGACAATTAGTCCAATTCTTATTCTTTTTATAAATTCTAACACATTTATCAATTTTGAATTATAACTCTTTTCTTGATTCCCAACTATAGGATTCTTCATTCTTGATTGAACATAAAGTGTGAATAATTTAACTTTTATTATTTTTTGGTTGACTTAAGGATTTTATATTATGTGATATATAAAGCTAAATCTAGGATGTTCATATATTTTTAGTTTTGATGTGGTACATTTATTTTATTTTGGGGTTATATTAATTATTTTAAAAGTATATTTAATTGGTGTATGAACTCTACTGTTTTACGTTACAAGTTTACGATACGAGTTTATCAAGGTTCTTTACTTAAACTCTAGAGTTTGAAAACCTTGGCAAATTGTTCTTGATTTTATTTTAGTTTTATTTTTAAATTTGTCCTTTGGGTAATTTCAGAATCAAAGATGGATAGTTTACATGGACAAACGACTACTAATATTCACCTCGATATTGAGCACTAGCCGGTCTCAGTTTAATCCGCAGTTATGTGAAGGATTTCCTGTTACTTGGAGATATTCAAAAGCATCCATATCTAGGCAAGAGATTAACATAATAAATTTAAACTTTAAACATAAAACGAAATCAAATAAAAATGAACATTTGCTTCAGAAACATGAAGGTAAAATTTCTTGGGTTTTCTTGAGTAACAAGTACCATCTGGTAGTTCAGGAGTTTTAAATGATTTCATGTATGTTTTATCTAATAGCAGTTTCTTCAATGTGACTGTAAGAATGAGGTTATTTTGCTATCACTTATGTGCACTTCCGAAACTCATGAAATCAACATTTGTATTTGTTTTTGCTCAACCTGTCAAATTCTAAGACTAGCTCCCACGGGTCTGTTGGAGGTGATGGTCTGTGTGATTGGGTGCTTGGGGAAGCATGAGATCACCCAACATGCTTCTTCCATGGCGAGCTTCCTGTTGTTGCTTGATACAAATGCAAGTATTTTTCTTGGGATGGTTCGGTGCTGAATGCATTTTTTCCTTTTCCATTGTGACAACCTCAACACAACTTGTTCTTGATCTTAATTATGTTTGTTGTCTATTACCTTTGATTTTCTCTTTTGTCATGTAGCTTTCCAGAAATCTGATTCTCTATTTAACTGAAATTTCTTAAAATTATTTTTTGACAGCATTTATAATCATTTGGAGGGTTTTGTTCGAACAGTGCATCAGCCTAGTAAGAGATTGGGATCCTTTGACTCTTGCTCTCCTAAGAAGTCAGGATCCCTTGTTTTGGGCCATGGGGAACAGCTGCCTGGAGCTTGGTCGGTAAGTATGCCTGTGTATTATGGGTTCTGGTTGGAGTTTATAGCTTAGAATGAATGCATTATTGGACAACCATTATATTTTCATCCAATATCTCACTATTCGAGAACTGTTTTATTTTATCTGCTTATCATTTGATTCACATGCTTTCACTAGGGCTTCCAGTAGTCTTGATGCTTATGTCTCTTGATCCTGCCATAGAATATCTAAAATCAAAAAATTTTTTTGTTCCCTCCTGGTCCTGGTTGTTCTTGTTGTCCTGCAAGCACATGTTGTCAAAAGATATATGTTCTGGACTCAGGTCACAAAAGTTGATGTCTCTGTAAATGGAATGCTGTCTTCTTTTTATAAAATGTCAGATAATTTGACTTTGCTTGGCAAACTGAAATTGTGCTATTGTGGCTCTCTCTGTCTCAAAAGTATAAATTATTAACGAAATATATGGCACATGAGATAAGACCATAAATCTCCAAGAAAGAAAATTATGATTTGTTATGTCTCACCTTCTATTCCCTGCATAAGGTTCTCAGTGCAAATTTTGTTGGACAGTCAAAATCCCCGGTTGCTGAACAGAATAAAATCAAGAAAGTTAGATGGTATTCTTTACATATTCATGGTTTATCAACTTCAAACGAAAAGCCTAAGAGTTAGATTTTAGTGAAGAATTCTACAATTCTCTTCTTTGCATATGTCCCATGACATTATAGAACAAGCACATTGCCAAAAGATGTTCTTGCTTAATGAATAGAAAATGTAATTCTTGGAATTGACTGTAGTCTTTGGATCCATTACTCCAGTGACAACTGTGCCAAATCATCACAAAGCTTTGTTGAAGGTAAAGGATTGGCCTTGTTACTGGACATGATAGATGGGGCAACATCTTCTGAGAAACTAATGACTTTGTCAACTATGAGAAATAATTGGTATTAAGTTGATTTAGCACCATCATCCGGAAGCAATAATAGATTATAGATGGAGATAGGTGTCATTCAATTGTTTTGCTTACTAATGCATGGACATGGTTAACAACTAGCTCTCTGCTTTGTGCAGGTAGAGGGTGCAGGAGACACTCAAAAGCCTACAAAGTGCAGGAAGATCAAATAACATCTTTTGCCAAAAGTGTAGATCCTATTCCTTCATCAAAATACCTGTACAGGTGAGAGAAAGCTAACAGGAGACCAACAAGTAAACAGTTTCTCTTCATAATAATATTTGTATATACTAGCATAATTCTTTTTTCTGTTTTTAAAAGGCAGTAAAGAAATGTATACTAGATTTACTACCAGGAATCTCTTAGTGGTAAAAAAACAAAAAAAAAAAAGAAAAAAAAGAAAAAAAAGAAGATAAATTTAATAATGAAATTAAACAAATAGCCTCCCAAATTCATGATTTTATCAACTCATTATTTCCACTTCCATGAAATTTAAGAAGGTGAAGATAACCTCAACCCGGGGGTCAAACGGGTACCATCCTTAAAAAGTTTATAGAGGTGTGGGTGTCATCTTCAAAAAGTTTATAGAGATGTGGGGGTCGAATCCTGGTACGCTCAGTTTGTATATCCGGATTTGGCTTTTAAAAAAAATGTTTGAAAAAAAAAAAAAAAAAGAAAGGTGAAGATGGGTACGGTTTCTATGAAGAAAATGATCAGAAGTCGATTTCAGTTTGTGGAAAGAATATGAGATGGCAGATGAAATTGGGTTTTCAGTTGGGGTGTTTAGATTCAGTCAGTTAGACAACTTAACAAAAATTTTATAAAGTTAAATGACTTAATTGATAAAAATTATGGAATTATATAACAAAATTAATAAATTTTATACAGTTAAATGATTCAAATCGTATTAAGTTAAATGTTTAAATTATTTAATTTATAAATTTAAATGATTAAATTTATATGTTTAAAAGTTGAATGTTAAAATTAAAAGTTAATATAATATACATTTTTAGTGATTAAATTCATGATTATGTTGATTGGTTGGAGATATATATATATATATATGTACACACGAACACACAGTACTTTGTTGGATATAGACAAGGAAAAATCAATGACAATCAAATATTTTATATATTATATTGTTATCTATAAGAGGACAATGCTTGAAAGATAGATATACCGGATTCTCTTTTAGTGCACATAGGATTTTTATTCATTTGTGTAGGGTCCTATTATTTGTTTCACTATATGAATGCCAAAGAAACCTCTTCCTTAATAGGAGGTAAACATGACTCAATATGAAAGAACTCGAGGGGTTGTGAGAGCTATATTTTAATTATTCTGTTAAAAAAATTAAATTATTGGAGTGAATGCAAAGGATACCTCTTGATTAATAATGGGTATACATGATTCAATTATTTTAATTCTATGTAAAATGACACTCCCTTCATCTCTAATTGAATATTTTTATTTTTATTTTGGAATGTTTAGAATTGAGTGTCTCTTTTCTAAAAATAACGAAGTTTTTTTTTATTTAAATTATCATTAACCACCTCTTTAATTGATGGATTTTCATCCACTTACTCGAGGTCTCACCAATAATTATGTAATGCAAAGGATATAAGGGTAATTTTAAGAAAGTCAAATATATTTCTTTAAATTCTAAGAGAGTCAATATGAAATATTTAATTATGTGTAGGGTGTAATACATATATAAATTCACTTTATTTTTATACTCATCATTTATTTTCCTTAATTTTGAATTGAAAGATTAGGAATATACTTTATGAGCAATTCATCATAATGAAATTTGTTGGATTTGAATTTTTTTTTGTTAACATCATAAATAATTTTGTGTAGGAATTCTCAAATATATCAATTTGAAACATCATATTTCAAATATATCCACTTTTATTTAAAATTTTAAATCTATTCA
>JAWZTD010000119.1:470476-499378 GCA_035221335.1 Echites panduratus | reverse complement strand
GTAAAGGGGCGACTAACGCCGGAGAAGAGAGCACTTCTCAGCTTGGTTTCAGATAATTGGAGGAACTGGGTTTTGCACGTAGTCCCCACGTATTTACGTGAAGGACCACAGCTGGTTGTCAGAGCCGGTCTTGACACTAGCCGTGGCTACTTGGCATGGTTCCGGCGAGTGTCACACCCAGTTGTCCAAAACCCGACTCGGAAGTCTGCTCCGGCACACGCTTGCAGCAGCTCCCAGCATGATGCTCACTATGTCATAACAGATGATGACTTGCAGCACTGGATGAGATTTCTCCGCCTCGGTCAAGAGGTTGAGGCCAGACCACGTTATCACATGCGTCAGAACGCTGCTTACTACATGCAGCAGTTTCGTGACATCTCGGGATCACTGAGTCAAGTTCCAGACCCTGATCATGTCATACCCGATGATGACCCTGCCCCTGATATCCATCATGTTTATCGACAACGGCCCAGACATTAGCTAGTTATTTATTCCTGATATATAAGCAATTTGTCCGATGTTTCGTTGACTTGTTACTTATGTAAACAACATTAAATTTTTCTTATAATAATTTATATAACATATTTATTATGTTTATTATGTTCGTATCTTCGATGTTAAAAAAAAAACCAAGATGTTTTAAACATGGGGTTGAACAAAATTGAGTGGATGGTTAGAAAGACCATAATAGACAAAGGATTAGTAATGAATATTCTCTACATTATTCAAGATGATATTTCTGTACGTTCAGAGGGAATTCAAATTGGGACTTAAAGTTAGTAGAAATGATCAATTAGTAAAGATAAATCTTTAACTTTATTACTCCCCTTACTATAATGGTCTGCAAAAAATAGAATTACAATGTTGGGAGAAAACAATTAATAGAAAAAAAAATTAAATACTTCGGCATGTTACAACAGACTATAAGGTATATTGTCGGTACTCTGTGGCCGAAAAGTTAGAAGAAAGTAGGCTTTATGCTGCAGATAATATGAAAAAATTTCGGCACTTCCTGGCCGACAAACTTAGAGTGAGTCGGTAGAGTCTCGCCGACTGAGTGCTAAATCGTCAGCACTGGTTTGCCGACTTTTTTGTGCGACAACTGAACATTCAAAACTACATTCATTCATCAAAATCGAGTAAAAATTAACTGTTTTTTCGTCGGGTGTCCTCCAAGATGCATTGTTAGATTTCATATTGCCTCAAAACTTTTTTTATATTAAGATTGATAAAATGTGGGTTTACAAATTTGAATAAATAAGGTGGTTTGAACTGGTTTTCATGCTTGTGTTTGTACCCAACGTTTTCATGCCTGACTTGTGTTATCGGTGGGGTGTGTGGTTATCAACCTTTTTTTTTTTTTTTGTTTTTAATGGGTAGTTTAGTATTTTGATGGTTGCAAACAGATTACATTTAAGAGAAGGGATGTGCGTTTATCATAATGGGATGTGCAACCATCCTTTCCCTTAACAAAATTGGGCTGTAAATATCTGCACCCTTCCCGAAAAGACCGTTTTGCAGCTTCAGGCATCATAAACCCTAAACCCTTCTGCCTTTTCCTCTAGTTTTCTTTTACTTGACCTTTCCTTAGTTTTCTTTAATCAATCCTGAGTCATTCCTTTCTCCGATATAAGAACTAGACCTTAAGCTTCTGTTTTGTTCTTTTGCACTTCCAAATTGAGCACGATGAACATCCTCCATGAGAAATCTTCAAAAGAAAATAACGGAGCATGGCGGAGGCCTCACTTAATCAAGGAGAAGGACTACAGAGCCATGGAGGACCTGTTTCGGCACCACATAGAATCTTTCGACTACATGGTGGATCGCGGTCTCGAAATTATGCTTCTCAATATCAAACCCATTGAAGTCGTCCACCCTTCCTCTAACAAAAAGCAGGAAACGCTAAGATATATCCTTCTTTTTACGGAGAAAACAAAAGATAAAATTTATCTCCCTGGGCTTTCTTGGAATTTTTATTGGTGGTGTTGGTTGAAAAATGCTCTTAGTAAGTGTGCAACATGAGAAATTTGTGCCCTTTGTCAGTTATCTGTGTTCGTTGTTGCAGTGAAAATTTCGGATTATTATTTGTAACCATGTTTTAGAGGTGCCTTTTGGTTCTTCTGTGGCTTATGAGCTGTGTATTATTTCTTCATTGCTCAACCTTTCTATAGAAAATAAAATAATTCAAATTCTAAAATTCTAAATACTCTTTGTGACTTCCAAATTGATCAGTTAAGGCCTAGAATGTTGTGCACTCTCTACACTTGAATAGTTTTACTTTCTATTCTCTGTTAGCTTTTCAGGAGATATTAGATTTTTGTTACTTTGTCATAGTGAACTTTGGTTTCTTAACTTGGATCACACTTTGGTTTGGAAAACCGGAAGTCTATCCACCTCAAAAGGAGCGGTTGATGCAGACCATTCATGATTCTCTCTATCCTTTTGAGGTTAGTTTTCACACATGTGCTAGTCTTCTAAATGTCTTTCAAGAAATACATGTTACTGATCCTGTTTTATATGTGCTTTATGTAACAGTGTAGACAAGCTAAACTATCCTATACAGGAAAGTTTTTGCTAGATATTTGCTTTCAGTATGGCACTGGAGCTGTCATCAGAGAGAAGTTCAATTTTGGGCAGTTCCCTGTCATGTTGAAGGTCACTATCTTATCATCATGCTTTTTATTATTTAAATAAAAACAAGCATAGTTCTACATTCCTTGTTACAGTCCAAGTGACTTTCCAATTGATGGGGTTACCGTTTATGTGCAATTGATTATAATGGATTTTTCTTATTGTCAATGTCATCATCTTTTATTCTTTTTAAAAGCAAGTATAGTTGCTCCTTTCCTCATGGCAATTGAGGTTGAGAACCTTCCTTGAAAGCAAGTGACTTTGCAATTGATGTTAATAGCTTATTTGCAGTTGAGTATAATGGGTTTTCGTTTGATGATCCGTCTTTCTTATATCTTTCTTTATGTCTTTCATCTCTTTTCAGAATGACATCCAGGTGTCTTGAATTTTATATGTACTTTTACTTTTCTACCTAAGACAAATGTGAATTTTATGTTTATGTATGGAAGATTATTAAGCTAGATAATAGAGATCTGGAAGATTTTCCTTTTTTGAGTCACTCACAAGCATAATTGGTGAGTATGTGCTTGTTTACTCCACCCATGCTAGTCATTTTCAGATCGAGGATTTCAAACTTTAATCGTTGTTCAGAGGCTGGACTTCTTTCCTTTGTTGATCTTGCAGTTTGATACATTTATAATATCTTATGATTTTTATGCAGGTTAGGCATAGTAAGATGGAACTTAAGAAAGTAAAACTGTGTTCAATTTCTTTACTTAGCTGTTTCTAGAATGTGGTGGTACTTATCACCATGTCAATATGGAGATCATGATGTAAATTTAATATCAAGCACTGAGATCCATAAAGTGATTCAAACCACATATGACAAAAATGTACATTTACCCCTCTTTTTCAAATTCTTGCAAAAATCTGATTAGCCATTGTCAACTTGTTATAATGTCACATGTAGTTTGCATCATGTATTTTAGCTGTATGGCCATTTCAGCTTCTGTTTACATGTCCTGGACTGAAAATAAGTTTTGCACTTCAATCAGGAAATTTCGTTGTGTGCTGACTGTCATTTTTCTTAGGGTTTCTCAAATATGTAGCTAGTTGCATGGTCCTGTTTTTGTTTTCACTGATTTCTACTATTTGAGTTGTTGTGCAGTCAAAACTTTGCCATCTCAGAGATGCTGATTCAAAAAGTTTAGTTTCTCTCCGGGAGGAGGCATCGGAAATGGGAGGGTATGTAGCTGACAATCACCTCATCTATATGTTTGTACTCTTTCTACAGGAGCCTATTTTATTATGAAAGTTGCATTTTCTTGTTGAGATAAGCTACAGTCTATTCATGGGATCATTACATTTTCTTTTTCAGATACTTCATTCTGAATGGACTTGAGAGAGTTATCCGAATGCTAATTTTACCTAAGAGAAACTATGTAAGTAGAGGTCTTTTGCATCCATGAAATTTGAGTGTCTATGCTTTGGAAAGTCTACATTTGAGCATTATGTAATAATGATTATTTTCAACTTTGTTTGTTTTGTTTTGTTTTTTTTTTTAATTTTATGCCAGCCAACAAGCATGGTGCGGAATTCATTTCGAGAACGGCGGAAAGGGTACACTGATAAGGCGGTTGTCATCAGGTTCTCCTTTTCTTGTTTTCATTCTCTTTGTTTGATCTTATTCCCTGTTCGTTCTTAAGCAAACTGTGGTTATTTACTATTACTTTTTTGTTTCCAGGAAAAGTTCTTGTACATATATTTGATGACATATATGACTATTTTTGTCTAAGATGTTTATACTTCAACTTTTAAAGGGAGATGGGATTCATGCAACAATCTGCAAAATACTAGTAAAAGACTTGCATTCAAAAGTAGTATAAGCTTGCATATAAAATATGTTAGTAAAAAGACTTCTATTCCAGAATATTATTTGCTTTAACTTATTCTTTCATTTATGTGAATTTGTGCTTAATCTAATTGTTTTGTAATTTGTATTGACGAGATGCCCTTTATTTTGTTTCAGATGTGTTAGAGAAGATCAGTCTGCTGTTACTGTGAAACTCTATTATCTTACTAATGGAAGTGCCAGACTTGGGTTTTGGTAGGAAGATGTTGTGATCCCCCACTACATATAAGCATGCAGTTTTCCTTTTTAATAGGACTGTTTGTTTTCAGGATACAAGGAAGAGAATATTTGCTACCTGTTGGTCTTATACTGAAGGTGTTGTTCATTTCCTATTTTCTTTATAACTAATTGGTCACTTACTGAACACTCAATAGAAACTCTTGTGACTTTTTCTGTAGCTTCTGTAAACTGAGCAGCTTTTTTGTCTGCCTGCATATTGTTTCTTTGACATCTCTGTGTTAGTTGCTTTTATGATTGAAAAAGTGCATCTCTCAAATTGTATTCTTATGGTCAGTGTGCAAATCACTGAAGTTGTAATTTGTCTTTTGGCAATCCATTCACCCCCATCATGGTTTTTCTAACTCTTTAGTATAGTGGTGGCGCTTAAGCATAGGACCTGCTGTTTAAAAGCAGAGGACAGATTTATGTGCATGAGATTCAGAAACAGAGAATCCTGCCTTGGAAGCCAGTTTATCTGTATTTCATGGATTCTTTAGGTTTGCTGTGTTTGCATATTACTAGTGACTTACTAAGGAGCTTGTCTACTCTTTTGAATTTGATGAATTGATGCATGATAATTGGGTGCCTTGTCCTGAGTATTTATATTGATTTATTTGTTGTTGATCTTTTAACATAATATTTTTATGGCTTCTCAGATGGAAAGGATAAACTTCGATTCTTATATAAAAAAAAATGTGTGATCTAAAATGAACACCAAATTTTAGTTTCTAATATCTGACATAAAAATATAAAAATATGATGGTTAAATGCTTGCTCTTACAGTATCACTCAAGATTTCATATTCGATTATTTTTTTGAATCTAATCTTTAACATACAGAATTTCAACTTTTTTAAATGTGGGTTTGTTCGCCCCAATGGAGTGAATTTAGGGTACTCTGTTTTTGTTTCAAAGAGGGAAGGGATCAATGAAATTAATTGGAAAGAAGGATGTTGCTCAGCTCCATTTTATTTTCATGATGCTAATGCTACAAGTTAGATATTTTGAAATTTTAAGAGGTCAAAGCAAGTTTGCCGTGCTCCTTTGCTGTGTTGGGAGTCAAGCTTAGGATTTGGGTTTTCATCTCATCATGGCAGGCTATCATTGTGTTATTCTCAACTAATGTTCATGGTTGGTCATATTTTGCATTTGTTGTTTATTAACAATTTCTCATAAGTAAGCACATCGTACACCTATATACTGGGGATCTTTGCCACTAACTTTTAAATTGAACATGACTGTAATATTTATACATTCTATGTAGTGTACACCAGTGTTATACTGTGTTTTCTATCTGGCATTGACACCCAGTGTGTAAAAATTATATGCCAGCATCTGCAATATATAGGCATACCTAATTCAGTGTAATGTACAATGCATTGTATGACATGATTTTAATGCTTGACCAGTATCATTACTGGCCTGGGAGGATCATATATTACAGCTAATTTTTAATATTAATTGGTTTCTTTAGTATTAGTATTTCAAAAGCCATTTGAAATGCAAATAGTGGGTTATGCATTGAAGTTAAGAAGTCAGAAGAGAATAATAATGTAGAGGGTGCTTGGATGGCTTGTTTATAAACTTGTCCTCATGTTATGATTTTCTGTGGAGACTTGCCTAATCCTTTATTTTGTCTTTCTCCTATAGGCCCTGGTTGACACATCAGACCATGAGATCTATGTGAGCTTGAGTTGTTGCTATGATAAGAAGTATGATGGGGTAAAAGGCTCTGTTGGCACCCAGCTCATTGGAGAAAGGGCAAAAGTAATTTTGGATGAAGTCTGCAACTTGTCTCTTTACACTCGCAGTGAATGCTTGCAACATATAGGTGCATACTAAATCAATGATCGTTAATTGGCAATCTTCAGGCTGTAACTTTCTTCACTATGCATACTGACACCTATCATCCTTCAGGGGAGCACTTTCAGCCTGTAATGGTTGGGTTGGAGAAAGAAAGTCCATCTGCTGTAAGTTATATTTTAGAATAAAAAGTTGCATAATGCAGCAAAGTTCTTATCATGAGTTTATAGTTGTTATGGTCGGAATTAAATGCTTGTTAGAATTAGAAAAATGGAGAAGGGATTATTTTAACTTATCATGGTTTCTTAAGAGTCGTATCATCATTTATCTTCCTTTTGCAGGTTGCTGAGGCTGTATTAAAAGAATACATCTTTGTCCATCTTGATAACAATCATGACAAATTCAATTTGCTCATGTTAGTTTGTAAAAGTGACTATTTCTTCTTCCTATGTTTCTTTGTATATTGTTTTCATCCGTTCTTTATTCATGAGGGATTCAACTTCTGACACATTTCCTTGATTTATCTCTAAAAGTGGGTGAAATATTTCTTTGGCCAGATATATGTTGCAGAAGCTCTTTTCTCTTGTTGATCAGACTTCTGTTCCCGACAATCCAGATTCTTTGCAGAATCAAGAAGTTTTGTTACCTGGTCACTTGATTACTATTTACCTTAAGGTCTAATCTTTGAACTCTATACTTGCTTGATTAAACCTCTTACTATTTGTCTATTTGATTTGGAAACTGGTTCTTGATAAATCATGGCTATGATTGGACTTAACTAATTTTGGGAAGTGCATCTAATCTTTTCATGATCTGTCCCTAATATTACTCTCAAATTTCTTAGTGAATGCAAATCACGGAAAGTAGATTGGGAACCAAATAGTTGGAATTTTAGATGTTTTAGGTAAATGGATAACAATATGCCACCTATTTGTTCTTTAATCGATCAAATCAATTAGTAAACTGTATTGCAATCTTACACGATAATAAACTTCCTAGTTTATACTAACACATCCTCTGGGGTTCTAATGTTGTCAATCATGCCTAGCTTGTTATAAATGTAATCTGCACAAGTCCCATTCCATTTTTTGTAATAATATCATCAAATTGATCTCCTGACATGTATAGAGATGTGTTTTTATTGGATCTTTTCATGAATGAAATGACATTCAATCTCAATATGTTTACTAATTCATTGTAGAATGCGAACAAAAGTGATCAGAAGTAATTATATGACACTTTACCGTAGCTAGCTTAGTAAACCAGCAACCACATAATTTCATATGTAGAATGTGCCATTGCCCTGCATTCAGATTTTATACTCGATTTTTGGAGAACATTTTGTTTCTTTCTCTTCTAAGACGCCAAGTTACTCCCAATGAAGATATAGTATCCTGAAGTAGATTTCCCACAAGTCTTTGAACCTCTCCTAATATTCAGATGTATCCATAATTCTCATATTACCAAATCATGTCCGGAATTCCGTTGAGATAACAAAAAATATGCTGAACTGCTTAGCAGCCAATCAACTGAGGGACAAGTCAGAATTGATTTGCAACAGTTAATGAGTACACAATATCATAGTGAGTTTAAGATAATTAAACTTCCCTTTCAATTGTCAGTATCTTCAAATTTCCTAATAATCTTTTGATTTTGGTGAACTCAATACTGATGTTATAAGCAACTTATGAAAAAACCTGCAAAACCATAAGCAAGCTGAAAAGACATAGCTACTCATCACAAATCATAGCTAGAGGATCCATCTCGTTATGTCCGTGCACATTTTGCAATGTCCATCTGGTTGTATGAAGCACTATTTGGCAACACCTTCTATGATGTATTTGTCTTTATGCACCTTTCAAATTAAGCAGTCATTTGAGATTCTGTTGTATGAGTTCCAAATTTGAAATCAACATCTAGTTAAAAGTAGCTTATGTTACAGAAATGTTGGTATACACATGCTCCAGATATATATATTTTCTTTTGGGGTAGGGTGGGGATTTTGGTATCTATTTTGGACTCTCTTGCATGTCCTGTGTTCAGGTTCTCACTACAATGTTCGTTCCAGGAAAAGCTACAAGAGTGGTTACTGAGGGTGAAGAAGCAGCTTCAGGATGAAATTGATAACAACAAAAAAATTGACTTCAGCAACTGTATGCTTTCCCTACTAGATTGTCTATGTTATTTAGAAGCTTGTAAAGTTTTCAGTCTTGTAATTGGTATGACTCGCTTTTGTCACTTTTGTGCTGGAGTATCTGCTTCCTGAAATTTTAAGGTTCTTCGAATTGTAGGCTTTCGTCTTTGCTGACGTGTTTTCTTTTTCAAATAATTTAACAATATAGTCTGGTACTCTCTTATAATTATGTTTATAGGGATAATTTCCTAGCCAGCACCTTCTCTTTCCTCCACCCAAAAACCAGATTTGTTCAAAAAGCCACCAACACCAACTTTTGGAAGTTTAAGCAAATTGTAATATAATTATGATAAGTGAGCTGAGGGGGAGGGGGTGTAAACAGGATGAGCTGATAAGTGCTACTTCCTTTGCTGATCAAATTGGCATCTGAAAATAGTGCAACCCTTTAAGGACTTGTCTGAAGGACCAAAATTGTGAAGGAATTGAAACCTCATTAATGGAAAGATAAAGCTTTTAAGGAACTATCAGGCTTTCTGCATGCATTTTCATTACCTGAACGACAATTGTATGACTGGGGTCGTTATTAGATCTTCTAGAGTCTGACAATCAACTAGGTTCAGAAGTTTCTGGTCTGATATGCTAAAGATTCAGCAACTTGAGTATGTCTATTTTGAACTAGCTTGTGGTTGCTTTTTACAACTTTCTAATTTCCATTAAGATTAACTAGGTTACTTAGTAAATGACAACAGCTAATGCCCCTATGTTGGGTTTTTTTCGTTCTTTTGCTTCTGCAGTAGCTCACATCAAGAAGATTATTGACAAAAATTCTCCAAAACAAATCAGCTCAGCTATAGAGAACATGTTGAAAACTGGAAGGTTGGCTACACAATCGGGCTTGGATTTGCAGCAGGTATCCATGAAATCATGTTCTTCAGTCTTTTAAAACATTTGCTTCACTTTCTTTCCAGTTGCTTTTGGTATATTTTTTCAAGACTTTTTCTTGATTTTCTGAAGATTTATTCCTCTAGTAGTTCTAGATTTGTGCTGCTGTTTAATTGTTTTTGATGACTTAGAATAAATTTTTGAGTAGGAAAAAAAGGTGAATATGACCTTTTAGAAATCCCCATTTCCTGTTATTTTCTTGATCCTTAGTTTTTTGTATCAAGGACTTACCTGGCATGGTATTTCATACACAGAATGAGAAAATTTATCTAATTGGATATGGACTGAATTTTGGAAATCAGAAGTAACTTTCAATTGAATTTTTTGTATCAAGGATACTCCCTCACTCCCTAAATGTAGGCCACTTCTTTATTCCTAATTATGCCGTTTTCTTAGTCTTATTTTCATTTCAAATGTTCTTTCATTTTAAGAAAGAGAGAATATAGTTGTCTTAAATGAGGGAGAAAATTTATTATCAGGGTATTTCATGAAAATTTAGGGTCTGTTTGGTTAGCCAATTCTCCATCTTCATTCTCCATCCATCAGCACGTAAAATATAAGTGTTAATTGGAGTTCGTTTTTCGTTCAAAAATAAAAAAAAATTGATTCATCCTATTTTAAATGGATGTTTAATTTGGTTTCCAAAAAAAAATTTCTTTTTTGAGTGAAAAATGAGCTTCAATTTAAAGGTTTATTTTATGGAATTTTATGGAATTAGATGACGACATCCAAATGGATGTTGTATCCAAACAGACCCTTAGTCTTTCAATTTGCAGCAATTCTTGTCATGTTTGAAAAAGTAAAAGCTAGATGTGTTGTCTGAACGCTTTATGTGAAGATACAAAAATAATGTACAGTAGGCAAAGTAGTTTTCATGGGTATAAATCATAATGAAAAGGTTTCCACTGACAGTAAATTGTAGTAAAATGGGCACTCTTATCCTTTTTATGATATTTACTTGACTAGACATATATTATATCCTTTTGGTACAAAACGAATCCTTTGCCATAAGCATTTTTTTATATAAAATATATTTTATATTTTTAATTTTATTCTCTTATTCTTTACTGCATTAAAAGTGGAGTTACATGCTTTTTGATCTTGCTGAGATGGGGAAGGATATGGAATGTTTTGAATTCGTTTTATTTTCAGTTTTAATAATTAACAGATGAGATTCCAAAAGTGTAAGTAATTTTCTCTTAATTTTTGTTTTAAAATTTAGAGATTCATACACTATTATATAAGCTTAAATAAGGGTGGCAAGTATCAGATATAAGACCTATTGGTTTGTTGAGGAGGTGATTTTATAAATTCAAGCTAAATGTTCAAAATAATGTTTTTGAAAATTTACTCTTTTTTTTTTGTCCAATGGCATTGCCACAATAAATTTTCTTCATGTACGATCGGCATTTTAGTTATCTGTTGTATTCAATGTTCTGGAATTAGATTTTGATTGCAGTTGTGACACTTTTAACTTGCTACTGCTCATTAGATGATTGATGTATGAAGTTGCTTTCTAAGAGTGAGATTTTTTCTGTAGCCTTTAAGTTCCACCATTTTGACTTTGGGGTATGTTACTTCCTACTCTTTTATATGCTTGTTGACGCTCTTAGATGTCTTCTAAATTAGATATCAAGCTTTTGTTTTCTACTGTTGTAGTTGTATATTGAAGCTCTACCAATTGACTGTGTTATGATTTCTAGAAAGCTGGTATGACAGTGCAAGCAGAGCGGCTGAATTTTCTGCGTTTTCTTTCACACTTTCGAGCAGTACATCGAGGTGCTTCATTTGCTGGTCTCCGAACTACAAGTGTGCGAAAGTTGCTTCCCGAGTATGTTCTAGTTTCTTTTCACTGTTTCCACTAAGTTTTCACTTATGTTAAGCTTGGCATCTCAAGTTCTTTATTTTTTTGGTCTTTTTCTTTTCCATGACCATTTTTTACTGGTATAGATCCTGGGGTTTTCTTTGTCCTGTTCATACCCCTGATGGGGAACCATGTGGCTTGCTGAATCATATGACTTGTACTTGCCGTAAGTTCACCATCGTAGCTCCATATATTTCCTTGCTTTTTTTATTTTTTTAAGCGTGATATCCAGAACAAAGGCTGCTGATCTCTGAGGAATACAAGCAAAGTAGAGTTTTTAGTCTAGTTGGATTTTTTTGTTTTAGTTAAATGTTTGATCCTTTCTCTATGGGCAGGGGCTGAGGGCATTATACATATAAAGGGAGCATCTGATTGGGGAGTCTGCTGACTCTAACACAGAACAGGGAAAGGTAAAATAATGCAGAACAGGAAAGGGTAAAATTGCTAGGAAATTTTGTGAGATTTTAGAATGTAGCTTGTAAAATAATGCAGAACAGGAAAGGGTAAAATGGCTAGGAAATTTTGTGAGATTTTAGAATGTAGCTTTAGTCACAAATTCTAGTTTCCAGTAAATGGCTAAGAATATTTAGTTAGTTTAGTTTATCACTATATTAGGAGTTAAGGGTTCTTCAATAATTTTCATATTTTCAGTAATTTTAGTTATCCAAGTTATTCTTGATTCAGAGCCTTAATCTTATCCTAATTAGATAATTCGGTCTTTGTAGTCTATAATATGGAAATCCTCTATGGAATGCCATTTTATTTTAATAATTCGAAGTAAAGAATCTGAAAACATGTGTTGTCATGGTTATGTGATAGCCTTTCTGGGTGATACATTTAGTTGAACATACCTAGTGTAAGGATGGAAAGGAGCTAGAGAAACATTGAGTGCTTTCAGATTGTTAAACCTATGCCTGAATGTGTAGTTTGACATGTTCCTATTTTTTGTGCTTTTTGCAAATTTACTATTTTCTGTCTTAAACTTCGGATACTGTGTGCTATTTTTGATTACTTTTGGCCAGTTATCTAAATGCTCCTATTTTCAGGCATAACTTCGTATTATGATCCAAAAGGAAATGTTAGAGACTTCTTCAAGTTGCGGATGTCAATTCTGGGAGTATTGGTTAGTGTTGGTATGGTGTCATCACTACCAAAGCTTATCCAGGCTGGTCCTCCCAAAGTTCTATCTGTTCTTCTAGATGGCCGAGTTGTTGGTTATATACCATCCGATATGGTTGAACAAGCTGTCAGTCATTTGCGATATTTAAAATTGTCAGCTGTAGTATGTCCTCTGAAACTTTCGTCATGGTTTTAGTTAAGTTACTCTTTTTTTTTAAATTTTCTTTTAAATCTTATTATTATTTTTTAAAAGCACAGATTCCTGAGGATCTTGAAGTGGGATATGTTCCTCTGAGCACATGTGGGACCTATCCTGGTTTGTACTTGTTCACGTCACCTTCAAGATTCATTCGGCCAGTTAGAAATATTTCTGTACCCTTGGGACAAGGCAATGATATTGAACTCATTGGGCCTTTTGAACAGGTCTGCCTTACCTCATATACTTGTTTGTGGATCAATATCTGCATATAGATTATGTAAAGATGGAGGTTTTGCAAATCTAAATAGAATGATAAAAAATTTTCTTAGTTTAATCTTTTGTAAGTTTTCTTTTAAAAAGGTATATATGGAAATTGGCTGCCCAGATGGTGGAGATGGAGGAAGAAAGGATATGTTTCCTGCTACTCATGAAGAGATTCACCCAACTGGAATTTTGAGTGTTGTTGCTAATTTGACACCCTGGTCTGATCATAATCAGAGCCCACGTAATATGTACCAGTGTCAGGTTAATTTAAGCTCTTTGTTCTGATTTTTTATAAGTATGATTGGTCAGTAGTTTTACTAATTCTTATTATACTCAATGGGTCATGTAGATGGGAAAACAAACGATGGGTTTCCCTTCGCAGGCAATACAGCACCGTGCTGATCAAAAGCTTTATCACCTTCAGGTTTGTTCTAGTAAATGTTTATTTCTTTTGCTCCTGGTCAATAATTTTAATTCCATCATGTAACGCTTCAAATTATGTTACGTGAAAGCATCTAGTGTTTTTAGAGACATGACATTGATACATAGAGATTTGAAAGCTGCATTTATATAGTCTGGTTTACTGCCTCATTCTGCTTGCTTTCTTCTTTTAACTGCTAAAACTAGGGTGGGAGGATGGGTCTGTGGCATGTGCAGATAGATGTTCCATGGGCTGGAGGATTGAACCATGAATTTGTTGAGAGAGAGAGAGCTTGAAATATGATTTGGTTGCGCATTTCCTACTTTAAGAGTTGAAGAGGTGTATTTATATTGAGTTTAAATTATATCTTTTTTAGTTTTGAAACAAAAATGAAGAATATTTGGATAGAGTTTGAGAGTGTTGTATTTGAATGATTGATTTGATGTTAATTGGATCTGACATTAAAATTAAGTTGAGATGTTCTTAATAATTGTTTAAAGATGCAATTTGAATTAGAAGTATCAAAGAAGAATTTAAAAGGAATATTTAGTGGAGATAGGTGGGACTCACATGTTGCATTCAGAGGGAATTTAAATTTGAATTGATTGAAAGCTTTAGAGTGAAAAACTATTTTGCACTGGAGAATAAATTGTAGTAAACTTTGGGTTAAAAACCAAACCAAATAGCCCTAGGTGGTGTTTAAATAAGCGTTTTTCCATGTATGTTTCTGTCTTTGGTTCAGTAAGTAAATTAATGCATGCCCTTTCTTTTCCTTATATCTTTTAGCCTTTAAAATTTAAATCACAGGTGATGAAAATATGATAAATGGCATAAATTTTATCAAGAGAGTTTATATGATTGTTGTTCATGTCTTTATGAGAATCATCAGTTGATTTTGTCAAGCAGTTCTTTATTATTTGGTCCTTCCAGTCATCTCCATTAAGTCCTTTAACTCCAGTATGAAGTTGGTTTCTGCAGACTCCACAGACCCCAATTGTACGGACAGAGGCATATGAAAAATACAACATTGATGATTTCCCATTGGGAACAAACGCTATTGTTGCTGTTTTGGCCTATTCAGGGTATGACTCTAAATGTTATATGTAATAGCTTCAGATTATTATGTTCTATGCAGGTGTCTGAACCATGCGTCTGACCTTAATAATTTTAATAATTTTTTTTTTATATATTCTCTTTAACATTGTTCAGATATGATATGGAGGATGCCATGGTCCTGAACAAATCATCTGTGGAACGTGGGATGTTTCATGGTCATATATATCAGGTACTTCTTATTTCCTGGCATCTTGGCTTCAACTCTGGTTATTCTTTTCTAAATTGTACTGCTGGAATTTGTTACTTGTGTTATGATTTCCTTACTTTTTTTCTTGCTTGAAATATTGTAGTTCTAACTGTCTGCATTGTTCTTATCTGTTTGTATTTGAACTTCAGTGGTTTATGTGCCAAATTTATGATATTAAAAGCATGAAAAAAGATTGGTTCTTTAATTTCATACGCAAATCATTGGTAACTGTAAGAGATTAAAATAGTGATCATCAGATTCTTGTTTGTGTACTTGTGAATCAGCTTTAACTCCAGCAGGTAGTTGAAGTGGTAAAATGTACCTTTAGAAACGGCAGGATCTTCGTTATGCTTATAGTTTAGACTTCTCTAAGTAAATGGCTAGAAGATTTGTAGATATGTATTTTTTTTTTCATATATAAATTGATGTTACTGTCAAAAATTGGGAGTGGAGGAATTATGGTTAGCCATATAATACATGCAAATTGAATATCCTTACAATTTTGGGATGTCCGGACTTGAATGTTCATTTTTCTCAAATAAACACATTTTAATTTAATCTTCTGCAACAACCTTATTCATTTAGAGGATTTATATTTCTACTAACTCATGTGGTCCTACCACTAATTCAATAATTTAATGACTTAAAATCAAAATTAAATACATTTCAAAATTTTTATATTAGGTCAAAAAGTAGAGATTCAATTTTGGAGAGACGAGTTCTTTCACTCATTTGAAAAGATTCATTATACATGTGTCCTTTCTAGTGCGTGATTTTGGATATGAGTTTGCACTTACAAAAGAAGAGTTGAAAGCTATTTTATAACACCCTCCATCTTGAACTGAATGTCCTAAATATTATTATTATTATTAGTATTATTGTTATTATTTAGTTATCGTTTCAAGCTTGAAGGTGAGACCTAGTACTGAAGAATCTATCTTTCAAATATTTTGTGTTCATTGCAATTCGAGCAGTACAATGTTTTCTCAAAAAATTAAGATAAGTTTTTATTTGTTGTCTCAGTTATGGTTAGCATTTTTCGAACTGATACTTCACTCTACTTTTAAGTATCAAAAGGTGATACTTTAAGAACTTGGAGCTTTGAGTTTGCGATGGGCCTTGGTCACAACTTGGGCTATGTGATAAATTGTGAAGTAGATCATCAGTTATTCGGGTGGAAATTGCTGTGATAGGTAGACCTCATATTTCACACAAGTTCCTCGAAACATTCTTATACCTATTGAACCTCACTGTAGACCATAGGCAATAAGATGCTAATTCAGATGTTGATGCAGATTTGCAAGGAGTGTAAGAACTGAAAATTTTTAGTCATAGTTATCAAAAAACAGCCATGGCAGATGGTGGTGGAGGATTGACTCAAACGCCATGAAATATTATTCATGGCGGCAGTTTATGGCAGCTCCAGATGTGAAAAAAAATTCTAATTAAACTTGTTTAAATTGAATGAGTTTAATTTTATTATGTTTATCTCAGTAAATTGATCCATAAAAGCCTAAAATCCTAAGAATTTATCTAAATGGATCCTATTTAGTTTTTATCTTTTTCAACACAACACCCAGCTGCGTGTTTCTTTCTCTCCCTCTGCTTCTGATCTCGCCTTTAGTCCAGGTAACTATCTTTCTAACTATCTAACTGTCTGTCTTCCTCTTTCTTACTACCTCCCTCCTTAGTCCAACTTCATTCTGCCTCCTTCCTCCCCTGATTTTTTCCTTTCTTCTGAATTTTCTTTTTTTGATATTCTTAGAAGTCAGATTTTCTTTTCTTGATCTTTTCTTCAAGAATTTTTTTCCCCCTCAAATTTTCTGTAGAATAATGTTCTGCAAACTATCTGGATTTTTTATTTTTTATGTTTTTGAAATTTAGGATTTTGATGATTATTCTAAGGATAATTATTTTTAATTGTTTTTGTAATCTTTTCCTGATTTTCCCTTATACAATTTGATTTTTTACTACTATCTTATGTTTTTTCAGGTGCTTTATTTAACTTGAAATTTTCTTAATTATCATTATTGTCACTTTATATTATCCTTATTTTAGGTTGACTATAATTACAATGTTATTTATAGTTATATTTTATTTTTTTTATTGGCCTCCATTCACCCCCCATTTCTGCAGTACGCTATCTGCCATTCGGCATGGCGATTTTCGGGCCCGTCATGGACAACTATGTTTCTAATCAAACAATGATCCTACAATCTGTTTTAATTTTGAAACTATAGCCTCGAGAGTCCTTCATTGTTTATTTAATTGGCTACTTCACTTGAATTGTTATAGTGTTAGGGATGTCAGTAGTAAGTTACAAAGTATTTTTGGTCTCTGAATCGGCTACTTCAGAAAAATTTCCTACTACTTATTCATTTATTGTTTTATGATTCTAGTCTCAGAAGTCCTAGCGGATTTAGGATTTTGTTAAGGTCTACAGTTGGATGATTTCTCTATTTATGCCTACTTATAACATTCAGTAAAGACTAGAAAATATTCTCTGTAATTATGGTTTTTTAAACAATAAAAGCTGAGGTCTGACACCTTAAGTTCCAGGGTGTGATGCCTAGGGTCCATATCTCTTGATGTGTTGCTAAGAATTCTCTCTCTGTCTTTTTATTTTACTTTCAAATCTCTCACTTTTGTGTTTCTTCTTTTAAACAAATTTCCTGCAACTTGAGCACTATTTTTCTGCCTCGTTACTAGTCTGGCAGAATAAGGGTAGCTTGTGGGAGTCTTTTTGGGGCAGTCAATGTGCTTCATAGGGTGTTTTTATAATAAGGTTTCAATTTTCTCTAAGCTGATTTTGCTGACATGTTTTCAAGAATCCAGATTTGGATTTACTGAAACTGTGGTGGAGTAATTCTGCATCAATTATTTTTCATTCTCATGACTGCTTATGCATCTCACCGTTTCTTTTGTTTGCCAAATTCCCTTAATGATTATATTCTACTTACAAGTGCACCTTAATTTCTTCTGTAGATTATGTAACAACCAATTATCTCTTTTGTAGAAGAATCTTTTGGTTATTTACTTGTTTTGGGTGGAACCATCAATGTGACCACTGAAGTTATATATATATATATATTTTTTTTTAATTTGATCATTCAACTTTAAAACATGTCAATTTGACCATTTAACTTTGTGAGATTTGACGATTTAGCCATTTGACTTTATGAGTTTTGTCAATTTAGCCATTTGACTTTGTGAAAGTATTTAGCTCATAATGGTCAAGTTGTCAAATTCGCAAAGTTGAGTGGTGAAATTGATACATTTGAAAGTTGAGTGATCAAATTGAAAAAAAAATACAACTTCAATGGTTACATTGCTGGTTATGCCTTTCTTTTTATGACTATCTCTGTCCTTCCCTTTGCCTGTCTTGCTTTTAGGTCCCAGACTTTTGTTTTTACACATTATGTTCTAAACCTTTTAATCCCCTGGCTTCTTCCATGTTTATAAACATCAGATGCCATAGTTCTTTTGTCTTATTCAAATAAGTTATTGCCTGAAGATATCTTAGGGTGATAAACTGGGAAAATGGAAAAACTAAATTGAAATCATATTAAAAGAAAAGGTTTATTGAAGTATTCAGAAGACTGGGATTCTTCAAATAAATGTGTTATATGTGTCTGTTTCTCCATTCTGATGTTTATCAAGATCTATTGTTCTTGCGGCATATTCTTTTTGAAAACATTGGTGAACTAATTTGCAGACAGAAACAATTGACCTCACGGAGCAAAGCAGCAAAACAGATCGTGCTGGAAGAATATTCCGAAGAAGCAACCTGGATAAATCATTCCATAATCTAATTGATTCCGATGGGCTTCCTTATGTTGGACAGGTAAGAGTTGGCTCTATTAGCGTTGACATATTTCCCTGATTACAAAGCTTGCTGCCTTCTCATCTCCCTGTTGCAGATGATAAAGCCCAATGAGCCTTACTGTAGCATCTATAATGAGATAACAAGTTCAACGTACAGTACTAAGTTAAAAGGTTCTGAACCTGTTACAGTGGACTATGTTGCTGTTGATGTTAAAAACAAAAAGCACTTGCAGAAGGTCCGTTAGCATTTCATCAGGCTTACATTTGATTTCTTTATATTTTAATTTTATCTATTCTGTTCTCTTATGTTAGTTATATGGTCTGTAAAACTTAAGATGCTTGGAAATTATTGGATTTTGTCTCCAGAAAAAATTAATATCTTGCAGCCACCCCCTCCCCAGCCCCCCACAAGAAAAACGAAAAAAAGCTCAATTTTTGTCATTATACACCTTTGAGTTGCTACCTCGTTAACTAATAATTCATTATTCCTTTGACCAAATTTTACAAAGGCCACAACTAGTAACTTGAAACAGAAAATGCTTTCTGACAATAATTCTGAAGAGTCAAATGACTTTTGAGCTGTGATTATTATATTTGTCCACCTTAACTACCTGAGAGCAAATTCTTGAGGGTGCAATCAGGTTAAGTGGGTTAAAGAATGGTACAAATGGATTATGAGGTTTAATATCTTAAACATATCAGGCTGTTGCTACTTACCCTTGGTCATCACCTTCTTTCACCCCTTTCCCCCGACCCCTAATACTCTTATACCATATTTATTTAACAAATTGCCTTTTTCTTATTGATATCATTTTATATGATGCTCTCTCAAGCCCCCTCCCTGGTATTAGAAAGGAGATTTTGGGGTACTTAATTCTTTTTATTCTGTTGAGTCAGTTTCTCATTGCTCTGTCAAAATCACTTTCTAGGTGCATTTTTTTTCATATTACAGTTCTAGACTTTTCTTCCAATCATTTTTAATTCTAGATAATCACTTTGTACTTCTATTTTCTTGGACAGGTTAATATACGATTCCGTCGACCCAGAAATCCTATTATTGGTGATAAGTTTAGTAGTAGACATGGACAAAAGGGTGTTTGTTCTCAGCTTTGGTCAGACATGGATATGCCGTTTTCGGCAGTCACAGGAATAAGGCCAGATCTTATAATTAATCCACATGCATTTCCTTCTAGAATGACCATTGGAATGCTTCTGGAATCTATTGCAGCAAAGGTACCATAATCAAGCACATTTTGCATGCCAATATGTACACATGCTATTATTGTTTTGCTAATTATAAGTTTTACTCCATTTTGTGTTGAGCACAATGATTCAATGGATTATATTACCATTTCCTAGAAGAATGATATCCCATTCAAAATTTAATCACTTTTTGGCTTGGAACAGAAATTAGTTAGTTCAGAGGTTAATTACCATCTTATTCTTTATTGTTAAAATGGTTAGTCATTGAACCAAAAGTTCTTGGTATAAATCTCTTAAATTAACAAGGTTATGCATGAGTTTGTAAATGAAAACTATGTTTTAGTAAAATGGATATTCATTTTTGGATGTGTTGAAATATGGAAGGGGATATTTATTTATGGACCGAGTTAGAAATAATTTTCATGGTGCTGATAAAGTGAATATATTTAAAATATTGTAATTGGAACACCCATTTTTGTTCACCATCTCCTCCTCTCTGGGTTTTAGGTACTTCTGAGAATTAGATTAAGCCCATCCACTCCTTGAAATGAGAATGATATGCATGTATGTGGCTGTGAATATGAGGTTGATAGCCTTAGCCATGGTGAAAGAAAATGAGGATTAGGGTCGCCTATGCCCCATGAATTGAGCTTAGGTAAACATTGATCTGTCAGATTCAATTTGATTAGATTTAGTGCTCTGATTCAATTTTGGTTTTGTATCAAGGCTACTGTTTGGTTTGGGCTTTATAACTTGTGTAAAGTTCTGATCTGGCTTCAGACTTGTTTTCAGAATTTTTGTTTCTTTTCAAAAACAAAAAGGCCGTGATTAATTTAGATAGACCTCTTTTCTGATTTTGATATTTGAAACCCTAGAGATTAGTAAAGATACCATGTATACTAAGTAAGATGATGTACAATATTATGATTTTTCTTAATGGAAGCAGATAATCAATTCTAGTTTCCAAACTTTTTTAGCTTTAGATTACTTGAATTCAGTAGTTGGGGTTGACATTTGAGTTTTGTGGTCCCGCTGGTGAATAGGAAAATAATGAGCTAGCAAATGCCAACTTTCTTTATTCCACTTACAAGAGAATAATATATAAAGAAGGTAGTTGCTTCTCGTATGCAAGTTTTGTCCAACGATGTTCTGCTTCTTGTGTACACTTGCCTGTCAATGACGAAATGCGTATATTGTCAACCCACAACTGTTGTCCTTTCTTGCATCTTTCGTATCCAGTTTTTCATAATCAACTGCTGGAAAAGAAAGCCTTTCAATTTAATTTTCATCAATCTTAATACTTCCTGGTTTCATTGTAATTGTTATTTTTTTTCTTTTTGCACAAATTTTTAAGTGTTAAATTCTGTGGTTTTGAGAGAAAAAGATATGAGTATGACCTTTTGTTTGTTTTCTCGACATTTTATTCCTCCATTAACTCTCTCTTTTATCTTTGAAGTAATGTTTTGCCTCATCCCCCCCCCCCTCTTTCAAAAAAAAAAAAAGAGAAGAAACCGATATTACGATAGATAGAATTGACCAATTAATATTGAAATGAAAATTCCCAAAACAACACTTTGATAATGTAGTGAATCAAAACAAAATAAGGGAGTTGTTTAACCTTCTTGATTTAACATAATGACAATTATTGGGAAACAAATAAATTAAAAGGAGCAAAAATTATTATAAAATGGGAAGTGTAGTTACCTGAGCTTTTCTTGCTGTGTCATACATTTATTTATAAAGTCTTCCTATCTAGCGTTCAATGGACGTTGAGGTGATTCCTGTTTTCAGTCTTGTTTTTCCTTTTTTCTTGTAGCTATGCATTTTGATTATTCATGGATGACTGAAAATGATGGAATATTATGCTGTTCTTGAATAGGGTGGTGCAGTTCATGGAAAGTTTATTAATGCAACACCATTCTCAAGTTCCCCAATTCCTGGAAATAGAGGACATAAATCTGAATCAGATGCCACACCATCTAAAAGTTCAACGGACAAGGGCAATATGGGGCATAAATCTGACTCCAGTTCACTTGTCGATGACCTTGGAGAGATGATGAGAGCTAAAGGATTTAATTACCATGGAGTTGAGGTACTTTACAGTGGAGTTTATGGAACAGAACTGACGTGCGAAATATTTATTGGGCCTGTTTATTACCAAAGGCTCAGGCATATGGTCTCAGATAAATTTCAGGTATGTTCATTTATGATACTCCCTCCATCACTATATATAAATCACTAGGTGTCATTTTGAAAGAATTAAGTTAATCTTTATTGACATGCTAATCAAACTAATAATAATATCTAAGATAAAGAAAAGAAAAGAAAAGAAAAAAAAGAGTCAAGGGTAATATAATAAAAAGTTAATAAAATACCTAATAGACTAATGACGACGACTTATATTTAGTGATAAGAATAGTTAGGTCAAATGAACTTATAAATAGTGACGGTGGGAGTAGTTGCTAATGGGGTAAACCCCATGAGGGAGTGCACCTTGATAAAAGTGGCTGTAGGAATTATATCAATTTTCTTTTTGTTCTGTGAAAGGACGGCATGTTTGATTCTTATATTTGATCACTTTTATATTCTGTTGGTATGTATTTTTGTCTACTTTCTCATTCATACAGTATGCTTTATTTGTGAAACTGAATTTGCCTTTTTTTTTTCCCCTGTGTTTACAGGTCCGTTCTACTGGAACAGTAGATCAGATTACAAGGCAACCTATCAAAGGCAGAAAGCGTGGCGGAGGTATCCGATTTGGCGAGATGGAAAGAGATTCTCTTCTAGCACATGGTGCAGCATATTTGTTGCACGATAGACTTCATACAAGTTCTGACTATCACATTGCAGATGTATGTTCCCTTTGTGGCAGTGTCCTGACGACATCGTTAATCCAGGCACAGAAACGAGCAGTACGGGAGATCAGTGGACTTCCTCCTGCCAGAGCCCCCAAAAAAGTCACATGTATTGCTTGCCAGACAAATAAGGGAATGGAAACTGTTGCCATGCCTTATGTGTTTAGATATTTAGCTGCAGAATTGGCAGCCATGAACATAAAAGTGACCCTCCAGCTAAGTAACGGTGCAGGGGCTTGACAAGGATCCCAGGCCAGGTTGAATGGACGTTTGTAGGGCAAGCCTATAGAAGAACAATGACAATGCAGGGCTGAATATCTAGCTGCCATGACAAGGCTATGCCAATCATCGGATCAGAATGCCTGATCACGAGGGAATTAAGTGAACAAGATTTCTAGGTCTTTGGATTTTGTGGCTGGATGTGGAGAAATGAGAAATCAGGGTGATGATTACTGGTAGTTTGTTTTATCAGCACTATGTGCTGGTAAATCTTTTTCCTTTTGCAGCTGTTAGTACATTTGTATTTTGTTTCTTTTACCCATCTTTCTGTTGTGTAATTTTGTTTTGGTTTTGTTCTTTATAATGGTAATAGACTCCCGAAGGTAGAGCAAAAATTCCTAGCGATTGTAACGGAATATCTTGGCATTCGACTTTGGGAGGCGATTTTGCATAACTACATTTTTTACTTTTCGTCCAAAATTACCTGCCTGCCATGGTGAAGAGTAATTACTAGCTTTCGGAAAGGTTCTTTGCGTAAATATTATTCATCTTGTGGGAGGGGTGGGTAGTGCATGATGAATTAATTCTTTTTCTTTGATTTTACAAAGTCAAATATGCTGAAAAATCACAAAGAAACCTTGTTATGGTATCTTCATCTTCCACAATATTCACTCTTATCGTAGTCACTTTCATTTCTTTGTGATAATCAACACTTGGAGCTTGGTGATAAAGTTTGAAGCCTTTGGTAGAGTTTCCTTTGATAGTAAGTTAGTAGAAATTTATTGCTCAAGATGTTTTTGAGTTCATTCCAAGTAGCAATAGGTCTTTGGCTCTTCTTTCGGATATCATCAATTGATCCTATAACATGTCAAAAGTGTAATCTGTAAACTTCACAAAAGCTATCTTTACCTTCCTAGCTTCAGTGTATTTATTACAATTAAATACATGTTCAACCTTATTCTTTCGGGCAAGATAAAGCATTTTGGGTCATCTACGTTTTTAAATTATGGTATAGTTAACTTGATTGATTACAAGCTTACATCTCTTCCGCTTTGCTCTCTTGGATCTTCTTACTCTTGATCCCAATACTCTTCATCATTATCAATTTCATCCAATTATTCTTGGATCATTCTTCCTCTAGGTTGAACTCTTGGAATTTGTCTTCTCCTTCCTCTTCCTCTTGCGGTAATTGGTTTCTCATATGTTGAGTTGTTTCAAAAGTGTCTACTCTTTAATCCATTCTAGCAATCTTTGCACCAAGGTCTTTTCTTATGTCCATCATATTGTTGGAAAGATCTCCTCACATTTGCTCCATCTTCTTTACAAGATAAGCAATACCAATGTTGTCGTCTACCATGTTGGAGGCAGCAGATGACCTAGATATTCCCTTAGTCATTCACCTGCAAAACTCATCAAAAAGAAAAATATTGAAAATGTATTCCTCACTTTGCCCCTGTGTTTTCACACTTGATAAGGCTTTTTTCACTTTGATGAACCATCCTTTATCGTCTTTTACCACTGTCAAATCTTCTTCATGTTCTTGAGTAACTCTAAAGAGCAATGTAAACAATTCAAGTAAGAATACCAAGTAATCCACAAACTTAATCAATTAGTCAATAACTATCAACAATTAGGACCAAAGAGATGAGAGTTTCAAATATTTAAATCAATGTGTAGAGATTTAAACACTTAGATGTCAAAGAGTTGTTATCGGAAATCTTTGCAATATCAATCAACATAACCAAACCCTTTTATCTCAATTTGTCACAAATAATTGGCAATCCACCTTCAATTCATCAACAAATCTATTTCAATCAAATAGTTGTTCAATTCCGCAGGATATTACTTCAAATCAACAATTTCCTAATGATTTTCACTTCTTTTTTTACACTTTTTTTTCTAGAATTTTTTTGTCAACAATTAGGACCAAAGAGATGAGAGTTTCAAATATTTAGATCAATGTGTAGAGATTTAAACACTTAGATTGTCAAAGAGTTGTTATCGGAAATCTTTGCAATATCAATCAACATAACCAAACCCTTTTATCTCAATTTGTCACAAATAATTGGCAATCCACCTTCAATTCATCAACAAATCTATTTCAATCAAACAGTTGTTCAATTCCGCAGGAGATTACTTCAAATCAACAATTTCCTAATGATTTTCACTTCTTTTTTTACACTTTTTTTTCTAGAATTTTTTTGAATCTTTATTTTTCTTTTCTCTTTTGATCTTTATTATTATTATTTTTCTTTTGTGGAGATAGAAGAAGAACAATCACTTAACAAATTGAATCAGCCATTGTTTTTTGTCTTTAGACTAGATCCACACAAACAAGTGATCACAAGAGAAGAAGTGGGATAGATTTGATAGAACAAAACACAATTATAAGATCATAGATCTTCAAAAGAAAAACAAATATGATTTTAACACTACACAAAGGAAGCAATTAAGATAGTCTAACCTTATGATGAAAAACCTTGGCTTTGATACCAATTATATGATGTGATCTTGAAAGGAAACATACTTCATCAATCAAAAACACACAATTGAGAACTTGCCCAAGATCCATCATAAGATTATAGCTAGTACATTGACTTGTGTTATCTTCTAACATCAACAAATGTCTTGTGTTTGGTAGACAATTCACACCCTAGCTAAAGTGTATAAAAGCTCTAAGAAGTTATCCAATAACCCTAGATGAGTGCTATGAAAAATATTCAAACGATCAAGTTTGATCTTTAAATGGAATCATTGCAATTGTATTAGTTGTTTGTCAAATGCATGGTTGTGCAAATTACATAATATAGTCCTATTTATAGCCAAAGATTTGAATGAACCTAAGAAAGTCGTAATTAGGGCTCATACAATTAGTCACCCTAAAATAAACAAAAACTGATATCGTTCTCGTTATGAGAATCTGCTTTGATACCAATATAGGAAACTAGATCTAAAATCCATGAAGAAATGAGATTTGGAGTCCTAGAATTTAAAAAAAAATTTTCTCACAAAAATGAGGTTAAAAGCGATACATACCTTATTAATGCTGTGGAATGATATTCATGATCTTGTCCTTCAGATTTGAACAACACTACTTGATCTACTAAGTTTAAAGTTTTCTAATATTTCCTCTATTTGGGTGAACAGAAAGAGAAATAGAAGAAAGGATTTATAGGAGAAAAGGCCTGGAATATTTCTCAACAGAGAAAAAAAATATGTATGTTTCCTGGTTATTAATAAATTGTCTAGTTATAGTTATTATAAGATATATAAATAATCCTTTTATGATAACTAAAATAGAATAAAACTTATCTATGGGTCAAGAACCCAATAGCTCATCTATCCTCTTATTTAATTAAAAGTCCAATAATTATTCATTAGATCATGGACCTAATATAATTATTTCTTCCATTTAATTAAAGCCCAATATTTAATTTTATTCTTAGCCTCTAAATAATTAATATCGTGGACCTAAGTCTGAATGAATTATAAGACTAATAAAGTAAATAGTTACTCCGTTATTTTATATAAGCCCAACAATAGTTAATCTTATAAGGCTGATTAAAATAGCTAAATTAATTTTATTCAAACTTAAATAATTAATTCCAAGGATTAATTAAAATATTTAATTAGTTATTAATACTTTTTAGAATAAAATTAATTTCTTCTCCAATCTCCTATTTGAGAATGACAAAAAAATCATCCATGCACAATGGGACAGTTTAGGGACCTTAAGACACAAAATTCATAACTCTATAAAATGACCAAAATATTCTTACTACATATTAGCAACATACTTAGTCATTCTAAACAGCTTTTATTATCTTCATAAGAAAATGATATACTCCATGATACATTGTTGTAGAAACAGAAGGCCTGTTGAGATAAATTTCAACCTTTAGTCTTTGACCTACAAGTGTGTTGACACTTTTGCCCTTCAATGTAACACCCATTATTAAGCCTAAGTCTTGCGCATTATCACCTTACTCAATAACATCTGCCATCCTTAGGTATCTAGTTCATTTAGCCTTAAATCATAATAAATACACACTAAAAGAATAGTCAGTATAATAACAATTATACTAATGAGGCCTTGAGTTCAATGATCCAACTAAGAACAGAACAATACACAAGGGAGCGATTAATCCATAAATGAAATGGCATAGAGACCATATTGTATAGGTTTGTCCTAACTAACTAACTCACAGTACCTAACATACAAGGTTATTGATCTCCGTCATAATATGAAAGCACTACCCAATGACTAAATTTAAGTCACCCTACTTAAAGGATACTTATGTGTTATCACCATTGTTCAATGGAATGTCCAAGTCTATTAACCAGCCAAGAACTAATTCCTTATGACTTAAACTTTCAATGATCCATACCTTACTATGCTAAATGTTCCATCACGTAGATCACCTATTTAAATCACGTCGAACCTTATTGCATGTTAAACTTATATGTATAAATATATGTATAAAAATTATAATCTTTCACATAGTATCTCAGAATAAGGTAATCTTTTTGGGCATAAATCTCAACAAGTATGAGGTTGATAGAATTCAAAGGGAAAGCTTGAATGGATCTTGGAGGCTATCAAATGAATACATCATGGATGACAAGCTTCATAAAATGAAGTTTGTGTACAAAGACTTATACTTCAACTTCAAGCATGATAATGAAGGGGTATGGCTTGAAAAACTACACCAAAATGTACAAAAAAAAATGCCATTACAAGCCAAGCATGAAGACTCAAAGAGAATCAAATAAGATAGCCGAGGAGGTGAAGAAACCACATGTCCGGCGTTAGATGCAAACATGCCACTAGACCAAAATTTTGTATCTCGTGCTTTGTCCGGAGCACCGGACAATCCTGTTTTGTCTTGCCCAATTTTGTTGTCCAGACTTCTTCACTTAGGAACTTTGGTTTTTTTGAGGGTATTATAGTCCTTTAATCTTGGCAGGAACTTAGACCTTAGAATAGGGTTTTAAACCTATATAAAGGCATTCATGAATTTTTTTTCTTTCTTTGTTTCTTACTTTTTAAACCGACTAGTCCCCTAACCCTCCCTATACCCTCCCTCGAGGATCAACAATGGCACAACACCTACCTTTGACATGTCTTGAACTTGAGAAATCTCAGTCCCAAGTGCTGTTTACCACTAAGTTAACAAGGCTTAACAGGAATGTATGAATTGATTTCAAACAAACTTGTGATATTTCGACTTGAGAAAGTTTAGATCAAATTGATCTTTTCTAGAGATAGTTCATACTTCTCTTCTAGGGTTCTTGAGTGAACTATGAAAGATTTCCAACTGATTTGGCTATGATGTTGTGTGGCCTAACAAATCAAGAGATTGGTTGATGTTGGGAAAAAATATATGTCAATATAACCAGTTTGAACCTAATTGATGAGTCTAAGGAATTGTTTCTAGATTTGGTGTGTTTTGAAGAGGAAATCAATTCATCTTTGAAATCTCATATTGTTTGGTATCAGAGCTTCAATTTATCATAATTAAGGTTGCCTATCTTAATTGCTTTCATTGTGATATTTGCTTTTAGGATCATGCTTTGTGTTATTGAGATCTATGATCTTAAGTTTGTGTTATTTTATTTCTTATCTCATCTTCTTTGTGAACTTCTCATGATCCTTAATTTTTATTGTGAGAATCGTTCCCAAGGCTGAAAACGAAGGTAAATTCTACTGTGTTTTTGTATTGTTCTTCCCAAGGTTCAGAGAGAGAGAGAGAGAGAGCTTGTGAAAATTTGAAAATCAAATGAAAAGGAAAAAGTTTAGAAAAGAGAATTTTAATTGAGATCAAGTGAATTGGGATTGTTCAGATTGTTGGGTTGAAGTTGTTTATTGCTCTATTAAGATTGATTTGCCTATTGGCTACTCAAATTTCGGATCAAAGGATTTGGAATGTTGAACATATTGAAAATTTTTTGTCACTTGTTCTTTGTTCTTTGTTTTTTGTGTTTGATGAATTGTCTCCTTGCACATTGACCTTATTCTTGATACTCTACTTCCTTGAATCTTGTTTGTT
>JAWZTD010000119.1:452484-470376 GCA_035221335.1 Echites panduratus | reverse complement strand
GAACGGTGAACAAAAGGAATAATCCCCAAATTTCTCTATCATCCAAAAGAACTTTATTTATTTATTTATTTATTTATAATACGTTGATACAAATAAAATAAATTTGATAGCTAACCTTCAAACAAATAAAAACAATTCAAATTTCAAACAATGTGTCCAAGTCACTGACTAACAATTTGTGACTCAAGGTAAATATATACATGTTGGTCTAATATTGAATTCAGTCCTAACTGTTTCTCCAGCTACGAAGGCCATACTAACAAATAAGTGGGTTTTTTGACCATGCTCAATGGATTCAAAACTGATAAAAGTGGAACATGTTCCTCCAACAGTTAAATATATCATCTTGAGTCAAAATCAAAACATTTTCAATTAATTAAAATAATCAAAAAAAAAAAGTTTTACCCAATTTATAAAAATCTCAACTTAAACTTTACATCTTTTATTTCTTAAAGTATATATAAATATAAATAAAAGTAAATCAAAAGGAAATCCATATCAAATTGAATTCACATAACCAAATTTGACCTGCAAAAATATGTACTTGCGCGGAAGTTGATATTATTATTATTATTATTAAATTTTCAATATGCAGAAACATATTGCTTTCTTTTTTTTTTTTCTCTGGCACACAAACCAAAAAGAGAAACCATTTTTTTTTTTGCATGGAAAATTAAGATATCAGTTTCTTCTTTCTTTTCCTTTTTTGCAAGAAAATCGAGACAAGCATTAAATGTCATTATTTCCTTATTCAATTCTTCTTCATGAAAACCACAGCATGCAACAGAAACATGTCACTCAAAATATATAGTTAACATCCCCCTTGTAAAAAAAAACAAATATAGAAAATACAATAATTTTTACAAAAATAAAATTTCATCAAACAATTTCTTCAAATAAGATTTATTCATTTTTTTATGCAGATCAAAGTGAAGAAGATTCCAATTACTCACCTCTCAGTATGAATTTTGACTGACTAAATCAGATAATTGATGACCCTAGCTGGCACCTACAAGAAATAATATTCGTACGGTCAGGGAGTTCCTAAATAATTCCTAAAAGTATATATATGAATTATATATATAAATAGGATTTTGTTGCATAACTTACCCACTTAATTTCCTTCAGGTAACCTTTCTGTTTCTCGATTTCCAAGAATGTCTGGAATGTTGTCGTTGTTATCTGACTTTGCAAAATAAGATGAGTTTCTAACTAAAAAAAATATAATCATTATTAATTTATTCTAGGTTTAACCCTAATGGGCTATGGGCCTAAACTTTAATTACCTAACCCAAAAGACTTAAAGACTCATATTGGTTTAGTCCATATCCAAAAAAGGTTGGGCTGTCATAAAGATGTTGTTATATCAATACAAGAAGAAAGCATCAAGTAAGAGTGAATAAATGGAGTTAAACAATCTCAAATAGGGTTGGAACAAAGTCCATTCGGGACCAGGCAAGCCTTGTCCAATGTCTGTCCATCTCTAGCAACTATCCAACTCAAGACTGAAGCATCCCAGCTCTCCATCTTGTCCAGAATTCAACACCTGACAGCTATGTCTAGCGACTGACACTTGCTATCTAACACCGACTCCTTCCTGGCCAACAACAATGTGTTTTGTTTTTCTTTGTATTTTCTTTTACTTTTCTTGCAAGTTAACGGTCCTGTTATGTAAAACCTACTAGGACGTATGAATTAGGGTTTTGGCTAATCAAAACACTATAAATAGATCCATATCTTGTATTACCAACAATCAACATTGAATCATAAATTAAACACATTTCTATTTGAGAACTTTTCTCTTGAAAGATCAAACATGATATTCATTGAGGGTTTGTGCTTAGAGCTCTTCTATCTAGGGTTCTTGTACAATTCTTAGGGCTTCTTACATTTTTGGTCGGGGTGTGATTAGTCTACCAAATTCAAGTTAATGGTTGATGTTGGAAGGCAACATAGGTCATTGAAATAACCATGATACTTACTATGTGATAGGATCCAAGGAATTGGGCCATTGATATGAGAAACTTCAATTCCAATTAATCACATCATTGAGTCCCTTAAAAACTTGAAGAAGAGTTGAGGGTGGAGAAATGAGTAACGGGTGAGTTCATTAGAGCGAGTTAAAGCCAATTTGATTGCATGATACACAAGAGGAAGTCAGGAAATTTTCCCCTCTTGTTGTTTTGCTATCTTTTATTGTAGGTAATCATATGTAAACACACCTCCATCATCCGAGCATCATATGTGTGATGCTATCCTACAGGTTGAAGTTTCTCAAATCTAGACCCAACCCTAAAGAATGTCTTAATGCGGAATCGAATTCCCAAGAATTCTTCGATGATTCAAGTTTGGAATAGATTGACCAAGAATTATGAAATAACCCTAACCAATCTACAAGTTTATAGAAACTCCCTACACACCAAACCAAATTAGTAGTAAGCCTCTTAAGAAAGTCTCTCAAAAACCCTAAGAAGTTCTATGCGAAACTCTCACAAAAGATCAATTTTGATCTTGAAGAAATTTACTCTCATAAGGCTAAAAGAATATCTTGTATTGAATAATGAATTGTAAAAAGTTACGAAGAAAGGATGTACTTATAAGTCCAAGACTTGTTCTAAACATTATCAAGTCCTAATAGGACTTTTATTAAAGTTGTAGTAACTAACTAAAACAATTAAAACGTAACTAAGTCATAATATGACTCTTATTAACTTTAAAGTAACTAACTAAAACAATTAAAATCTAACTAAGTCATAATAGGACTCTTATTAACTTTAAAGTAACTAACTAAAACAATTAAAACCTAGACGAAATAGGAAAACGAAATAAAATCGGATTTTAAAACAAACGGTCCAATTTGAGTTCTTGTCTAATTTGAGTGTTCAAACCCTTCAATTATTATCACATTCCAAAGTTTCTTATCTTCGTGGAATTCTTCAAGCTTTGATCTTTGTAGTAACTCTTCAAAATCAAAGAGTTCTTCTTTTTGTTGAATGAATGATACCAAAGCTTTCCTCATCTTTGAAGCTTTTACCCTTGAAATAGGTCCATTTGGTAATCTTGGAGCATGATCTCCATCAATGTGGGCAACAATGATGTTAATACCTGTTTTGCTAGTCTTATGGAGCAAGTGAAGGAAATAACAAAAAGTATAGTGGAAATGAGAAGAGATTTGAACACAAGGATTTACAATTCAAACGAAGATAAGTACCTCAACCTAGTAATTCTAAGGAGTTTGTCACATAGAGGAGTTGGTAGAAGACATCATCAAGAGAACCAACCTAGAGGAAGACCTATGTATGAGGATTACAATGAAGTTGAAGACTTCAATGACTGATTTGACTAAGAGACCAAGGAGAAAAAAGAGGGATGAGGATCGTGACTGATGTGATTTCTTGAAAGATGAAGTTATTAGATTCAATTTCTCAAAACACATCAAAGAATATTCGAAGACTCATCATAAGATTCAAGGGTAATTAGGAAGAATTATGTTGTCAAGCAACATCAACCATCCTTTTGATCTTAACCCGAAGTAATTGAATGCCCCTTGTGAAGTTAATCAAGAACCTTAAGTAGAGTTTCTAAGAACACGCTTGAAGACCATGTTTGATCTTTGATTTCTTTCACTCAAATAAGAAAGTTGTTTGCAAGAATTGTTTTTCAAAATACAAATAAGAAGTATTTATACTCTAAAGGCTCAAACTAACCTTAGAAATTTGTTTCTTAAGTCAATAGGCACATACACCCTTAATACAAAGTCTAAATGATAAGTAGAAAGCAAGGAAAACACCAAAATGGCTCAACGGTGTGGCTGTTACAAGATTGATTGGCACCAATAGGGGAGCCAGTTGGCACTCTTTTGGGCCATCCTTGGTCTATTCGGCTTGATCTCTTCACCCTTCTCTTATGCTTCCTTCTTAGATTGAAATGACATGATTTAGGTGCATCAAAATGTGTTTATCAGGCCATCTTCAGCCTATCTTCAAGCTTGAACTTGAAATACGAATCCTTATAGTTAAACCTTAGCTTCTTCAATCTTGGCATCAACGACTAGTTGTTCTTCTTGGATTTGCATAAATGCTCACGCCATCAAGATCTTAATCCTTGAAACCTCATTCTTGTATTTAAAATACAAGTCTTTATATATAAACCTAATGGAGAACAAGCACCATCAATTGCTCATGGACCAATCATGAGGCAACGAGCATCCAAAATGAAGAAAGCTTTGGTTGCATACCTCCAAAGGAAGGACGAACAACTTTACTTTGAAGCTATCTTTGAAGCAACCAAATTTGAAGATACATGTGAGACGAAAGGTTATGGAATGTTTCACCTTTTGAAAACCAAAAAGACTTGGATTCATGCCATAACAATATCATGGAAGAAGGGAATAAAGAGCTAAAAGATGGCATGAAAGAATGAAGTGAAATTGGTGGAGAAGAAGTGAAGAATTACCCCTGCCCGAAGCCAGTTCAAGGCTGTTCGGGGATCCAAGCAGACTAGAACCACAAATCTAAGGCCATCCCGAAGGCATCCGAAATTGCTCCAGGTGCCATGTCCGACGCCAGCACTCTTCCATCTGACACCAACCTCCTAATTGACACTCTTCCATCTGATGCCAACCTCCTAATTGACTCCGACTGACTCTTTTCCAATAATGGCCATGTTTCAGCTTTCTTGGTTATAAATTGTTTTTTTTTTTGTAAAGTGAAGGACCTTTTTGTGTAATTAACATACAAGAATGTATTAAAATTGGGGCTTGGTTGAGCGAAGCACTACATATAAAGCCTCCCATTTGTATTCAAGGCAACTTATTCAAAAATCAAAACAAGGAATCCCTTCACTCTTCAAAGATTCGAATAACCAAAAAGCACTAGAAAATTTATAATATTTTATTCACTCCTCAGTCACTAGATGGCCGTAAAAGCCCTATACTTATAAAAGATAGACAACTTAACCTCCATGGATAAGAGGTGCCATTTATAACATCATACAAGACTTCACTTTTGAAGGGTGTTCATTTTTTTAAGAAAAAACTTTGACCAAGAAATAGTCAGTCACACTTATTCACAAATAACCACATGCACACCTCAAGTCAAGAATGAAAGAAATTGAGTTTCACTAAATTCCTGTTCTCAGGTGTCAATAACTCCGGAGAATCTGACCTTCAGAAAAACATCAGCACAAGGATATCATTTACTGGTTTAATATAATATCCATCCAATCCATCATCAGAAACACAAGCTCCAGTGAAAATGAAGAACATTAAATCTAAACTGCCACTTCCAGATGAAGCCAGATAGCTAATGAGAAAGGTAAAAGAATGCTCTGGCATACTAGATCTAAAGAAAAAAATCAGAAGTAATATCATATAAATTTAGGTGGGCCTAAGAATGTGCCAAAATTGCCTCAATTTGACTTCTTTTCTGCTATTATCCTATTCTTCCAGAGAACTTTACAGCTACGATCAGGATTACTTTCACTTTAACAAAAGAACATGGAGCCAGCAACATCTTCATGCAGCCTGGGGAGCTCAGGAATAGTAACTGATTTGAGGCTGTTGTTAAACCCTGATGATGTTTCAGATAAATCCTCAAATTTTATAAATCGTCCCATTTGTTGAGCTGCTAGGTGTGCATAACGAACAGGTGCCACTGCAAAAGCATACAGAAAGGTCAGATTGAAAGACATCAAATACTATTTTTTTTTTTTCCTTACTCTTTAGACCAAAGGACATCAAACAACATAATCCTGAATGGTAAAGGCAGTTCTTTATGTCTGAGATTAATACAAGAATTTAAAAAGGACAATTGAACTACCAACTGAGGTTGCTGTAGTACTTCTTTGATTCCTAAACATGGCAACAATAGAAGCATGAATTAGTTTCGCAAGCTAAGCTTCAAGTAACAGAGTATAGATAATAGTTGTAAAGCTTACACATATGAAAGAGAATGGATAAGATTCTGCAGGTCATCAGGAGAGAAACCAATTTCATCAATCAAGATGTGATAGTGGACAGGTCGAGAAGTTCCCTGGCAATGTAAGCATAATAGAAGATGATAAGAGTTCACAAAGGAGATTTACCATAGACTCATCACACAAAATTACATAGCAACAATACAGCTTGTTTTTTTATTTTGGGGGGGGTGGGGGTGTATACAGGTTATAAGAGAATAAGAATCCACCTTCAGTGCTCAGTATTTCTCCATACAAAACCAAAACTAGGGTAAAAATAAGAAAGTCCATGGGTTTACCACAGCATTAATTAGATGAGGTCAGATAAGGGCAGTTATAATAAAAGTAACTTACAATCATCCCTGCATGTGTGCACATGTAAAAGTCATAGTTTCTTGGATGCACGACTTCCGTGTCAACAACAGTACCTGACGAGAAAAACAGATTAAAATAAAACGAAACATAACCAACATTGTTAGAAACATTGAATACATAAAAGAACAAAATGACACCTGACGGAACGTTTTCAGGACCACCAGCTTGAAATAATCTTGTATGATGATTTTTTTGAGCTATGATCACAGTGAACTTAGGAAAGTCAACTTCACCAAGATGCCCATAGGCCTGCAGCATTTTAGAACTTCTGAATAATATTGACAAAGGTTCTAATCACAGAAATTTTATGTTGAAATAACAAATGATCATTACAACTGAATGATGGCCATGTTAGAGATAATGCATCAGAACTGAAATGGATATAATCCTCTAGATTTTACTTTGATGATACCAAACCAGATAAATGAGATTAAAAATTACAGAACTTCTCCACAGAATAAATCACAGTTCAGAAACTTCTGCAGAGAAAATACCTTTATTATTTGATCAAGCTCAATATTCAAAACTTGAGTAAACTGGGATTCACTTACTCCATCCCTGCGAGTACAAGATGATAGACTGAAGTGAACTATCCATATATACATCCACCAAAAGAGGAAGTATAAAGCAATAAATTTGTACAGAAACATAAATACATATCATGGAAATGCAGACCACCATATCAGATTAGTTATAGCCAGCATATGGATTTAGTTCATGAAATGTCCAATGAAAATTTATGCCCTAAAATGAGAAACAAATGCCTTTCTATTAGTATCATTAACCATGAATGGGATTTACAGGTTGTCCATGCTAAGTGGTAGAGTGATGCAGCACCAATTAGCTCGAGTGCTCCCACTGACTTTCCCATTTCCTACTGACCTTGCCATATGCTTTGTTGCCCCCTCTTTCTTCACCTCAAAACTCCACCGCAATAACAAAATGTATGCTCGATAATTTTCCAAATTATTCTAAATGCTGCTGTGTAACTCGCCCACCATCCAAAATTGAATGCCCTATCTTAACTTCATATATGTTTAGATATGGCTATTGATTTTAGAATAGATTGTTAAGTACATTTTTCATTCCAGAAATTATACCAATCCATGTGTGCATTTATTTAATTTTCCAGACTCCTACTTTGTGTAATCTCCTTCAGTTAATGGAATCTCTACCATTCCAACAGTAAGTTGAAAAATAATATTCATTGACATAGCAATGTAGTAGTCATGCTGTTAAATTGCCACCATGAGCGACTGCAGCACTGACTTTCATTCAAAACGACACAGAAGGTTCACAGGTGGCGGTTTTCCATGGTGGGCATGGCTTATGGCAGCATAGGTTGTAATGGAAGCTTATTTACTCAAATGCTCTTGTTTAAAAGGGATGGTTAGTTTTTAACTGAGTTAATTTAGTAAATTAATCCTAAAACTAATATACTCTGCTGCCAAACTGCATCTCCTTCTCCTGCATCCTAACTTCTCATCGGGTGCTTTTTCCTCTTCTTTCAACCCTGTCTTCTTCTTCATCCTAAACTCATCTTCTCTACTATTGCTCTGATTTTTCCTTGTATTTTTTTCCCGAATTTTCTTGCCATCTCAAATCTCTTATAGAATCTGAATTTCCTCAGCTTTTTCCACCTTTCTCCAGTTCTCTAATGATTCCTTGCTTTATCTGATTTTTCTTTAGATTTTTTTTTACTTTCGTCTTCAAAATTTTGTGATTTTATGACATCTTCTATAATTCAAATGCCTTATTTTGTGAGTTATTTCTCTTGAAACCTTCATAATTATATCTATTTATAACTACGATGTTTTTGTTATATTTTAAATGTTTTTTTATTAGCCACCATGGCAGTTTTTTGGCAAACCGGCCAAACAAACCACCATATGCTGCCATCCGCTATCAATAACTCCAGATCTCAAAAAAGTTATCAACTTCTTTTTTTTTTCTTTTGAATTGGAGAGATACGGGAAGGGGAATAAATGGGACTTTACCCAATGTCCAACCCAAAATCTCTATCTTGGGCAACAGATTCAATTTGTTACCACCTTACCCTAACTAATTAAAGTGCTTCATGGTGGAACCAGTTTGTTACTGCATTCCCATTCTGCAAAAGCATGGTAACCACGGAACTTTTAGATGGGAACGATGATTATTTTGGAAACAAAACATCACTAAAGCAGCCAATTGCCTCTATTTTATAGGCTCTAAAACAAAATCCTAAAGTTACTATACTTCTGGAGATTAAACTACCAAAACTATAGACAGATATGAGTTAGAAAATCTTAGGACTGTCTAAAATCAAATTCTGAACAGAAACCAACTAGAAGTATTATTATAGGAATTACTAAATGCCATTATGACTTCCTGAAATTTATGATAGTTACATAAAAAAAATCAGCCTCTAAAAGACTAGTAAACCGAAATTTCCGAGATCAATGATATATTGTACAATTCTTTCTTGACAAAAAAAAATTCCAATTTTTGAGCTCATCCCTCCATTCTGCATCTCAATTTCAAATATCACTATATCTTATCAAAAACTAGGCATACAAGAATACTAAGGAAATAAAATACATGTTTTGTTTCACATGGTCATAAATATGAATAGAATAGAGCAAAACCAATAGAAAGTCTTCTGCAAAGAAAAAGTGGTCAGAACCGTAACTATAAGGAGTCACCCTTAAATGGGGTAAATGGGCAAATGCCGATGCAAAATTAGAGTCATCCAAGATAGCTATCTCAGTATAAGGATACCTGAACACAATTATCTGTGCCGGCTTACGCCCTTTGCTTGTTTCATAGAAATCCATAAGAAGCTCCCTGCAATATTTCCACACAGCATTCATTCAGTATCCGGACAGCTCACAAGATGAAGGCTCTTTATTAACATTTTGATACAACAAATGATTGGAAAATTCTTATACAGAAAAGGAACCTATCTTTAATCTTGGAGATCATGTTTTAAGAGTTATTAGTTGAGATATTTATTTTAGTTTTGTTTTATAAGATTTTCAAAGGTTACTGGTGTTTTCCATACTTGAAGTAGAGTCTTAAAGAGTTTTTATTTGTTTTTGCTTACTGTGATTCTCTATCAAGATGATATAGTTATCCTATTTTTAAGAGTCTTTGTCCTAAACCCTAATGAGTTTATGAGTTGATATTTGAATTTATAAGTCAAGAAATTCTCTAATCAATATGTGTGCCTATTTCATTCAATCAAAAGAATTTACAAAATGATCCATGTTATCATTGATTGTATCATGATTGTGTAAAGCAATCAATCTAACGTGCAACACCAAAAGGTCCAGGGAGTAACACCTAAGGTTTATCCCCCTCCCCCCACCCCAAAATGTGATGCTAAAAGTTTTCCCTTCTCTACCTTTATAACTTTTCTTTTCCTTTCTCGCTGAAACTCTTAAACTAGCCATAAGAATTCCATCCATTTTCTCAATATTTTACTTCTTAATATCAAATGATACTTGAACTTATATTTTCTCTCTATTCTACTTGACTTACATCTAATTGTACTTAAACTTCTGCATAAGTTTATATTCAACTCTTTTAAATAAAATAACTTGGAATGGGAGGGAGAAAGACAAGGATTAGAGAGGGATGCGGTAAAAGGTAATTTTAGCCCATATTCAAACTAGAGAATCGAGTCTCAAGCATTAGCTCTCTCTCACCACTAGGATACACTATTTCAATGCAACTCTGAGTTTTATATTTAAGTGCAGTATTTTCTCTGATTCTCTGCATATTTTTACATTTGTAGCCTAGTAAAATTGAGGATAGCTTTGAGGGACAAATTTTTTGGAGGAATTTATCATGCATCATATAGGCTCAGCTCTTAATTCTTTCATATTAAACATGCCTCATGATTCCACCATCCTCTCCATTTGCTAGAGGCTTGTATAAAGATTCAATCATTTCCACCTTTGGAGATTGTGTCCGGACAGCTGCCCTGTACCTTGATATCAGTGGCCAAGATCCAGACCCAACAACCTTAAAAAAACAACAACAATAATAATAATAATAATAAATAATTTCCATGGGTAATTGCTAAGCATCACAAAAAGGACACAATTTTCAGTGGAGAAGAAAAAAGAATGAATTACAGCTGCAATTGATGGAACATCAGATCGTCCAGGAGATCCATGAGAGACATCCATCCCCAAGATCATAGTTGGAGTATCCGTGATAAAGGGAACAGAAGAAGAGAGCTCTATAGCCAACAATGAATTGATCCCTCCAAGCTAAAAAACAGACTGAAAAGGTATCACAGGAATGAATCTAATAAACCAAACATTGATCTCTGAAGTTTAATTGTTATTCAGTTACCTTAGAATTTATTTTCAGAAGCACATTTGTAAGGTATTGGTCATTGATCTTGGATGGGGAAATGCACTGAGTGACAATGCCAAGATCACATAAACTCTTTTTCTTCCAAGGACCTTGATGTTATTGAGGGAACATAGTTAGTATAAAGAATATTATCAGCCAGAAAACAAGTGCAGGTTTCAGTACCATATATATCACAATTTTTCCTCTCTGGCAACACACATAGGAGAAACTGAGGAGGACCAGGAAGCTTGGACATAATCTGTTGAAACATCTTTTCAACTCTTAATACAGGGCTAGCTCTTCTGTGCTGTGGATCTTCCTCTATTAGCGTATGTGGACGTTCAATGTGCTGAAATAAAGCATTAAGGAAAGTTTCAGAGAACATGTAAAAGGAATTATGTAGTTGGAGAAAAGTGTTGCTTATCATACAATGCCTCTGTTTCGTCCACAATTTATAAGCTCTCTAGAAAGATAACTCGTGTCACACCGTGCAGAGAAGTTAACAACAGCCCAGCGTTCTATCCTGGTAGGATCTAGCAGTTCCTTTGAGAGAACAAAACAAAAGTGGTTAGTTGCAATCAGAGAGTACATGCCCACTCATCTTTATGAAGCATAACATTTTAGCATATCACCAAAATGGTTGATAAACTATAGTCATTCATTCTATGTCATTTACTTCCTACAGATTGTACTGGGAAGATCTAAACTCTCCAACTTGGGAAGTAGGAGAGAATGGGTTAATATATGAACACTGCTACTTCGCTAAAAGATAGAACTTGTCATTCTGAAGAAATGGAGGACTTGTGGGTATGTTTGCTCCAGCATGATCCTTAATAAGATACCTTCTTATTTAAGTTCCACCGGCCATTCCGAGGTAAGCAATCTTCACCTTTACCAACCATCAACTGCCAATTGAAAAATTCCATAGCGATGAGAAATGTCAAATATATGTCAGGTCAAATGAATATGTACTTAAAGTGAATAAAAGATCACCTTTGGCACTTCAAGTACTCTGCCATTAACATGACTAAGTTGATTTTCAATGGAGATTCCACAAGCTGCAAGGAGAGGATCATCATCGTAACTGTAGTTTTTCAAAGCCTGTGAATTGACAAGGAAAGGGTAAAACAACAATTTAACTAATTCGGAGAACAAATCAGGAGTAAGACAGCAATTACTCACATCAGTTATAACTTGAATTCTTTCTTGAGGCTTCTGCCTAGACTTTTCAACTAAATATGCTCTTTGCAAAGAGGATAAGGACTTGGTGTATCGTTGAAGAGAAAGAAGAGAGCATAGCTAGAAATAAAATGAAGATTTTTATCAAATACCTTGGCAAAGTGGAAAGCAACCTGAAATTAAAAAGAGATGCATCACTGCAAAGATAGGAAACACCACAAACCTCTAGTGGTAGATAGATTGGTCGCTTTGGCTTTCCAACATCAAGACATGGCATGTATGCAGAATATGAAAGCTCTACATTTTTATGTTTTGTGAAATACTCATAAACTGTGACCTCTGTAGTCTCCCCTTGATCTTCTGCACTACTTGCAGTTTTTGCTTTCATGGAGAAACTATGAGAGAAAATTAAAATCATTAGGTTTTTATTTGTAAAAGAGGAAGAGGGGAGTGAAAGTTCATTTTGCTCACAATTGCTGCTTGCAAGGTTTCTCACTTAAGCCTATGATCTTGAACTCCATATTGTTGTGCCTAGCCTTAACCCTCAAGTTTTTCAACATCTTCTTAGCCTGATAGTGTCTTCTAGAATTTAGAAAACATGAAGAAGGGATATATAAATATACATAGACAATAGTAATCTACCCGTGACCAGTCAATAGAGTTAGGTTCTTTTGCGCTCTGGTTTGCTAGTAGAAAGTCAATCACAGGTCCGGGTGTCAGTATCGTTGTTTCAGATACATCTGTAGCATGGAGTTTAAGCAAGAGGAGGCTAAGCTATTGTCAGAGAACAGGACATTTAAATAAAAAATGATAGGATTCAACTATACCCATATTCAGAGACAAGCCTCCAAGTGTAGTATGAAAGCTTGAGTGGAATCCCCGGCAGCTGGTAACCCCACCACCAATGTCAGTGAAATATCTCGAATCGTCATGAAAAAATGACTGTCGGACTAAAAGGCACCCTCTGTATCCAAGAGCCATGATCACATGGTATCAAGCAATGAAATAATGGACAACAGTTGATGGGTTGAAATACTTTTAGGTACCTGTTGGCAGCCTGTTGTCTAAGTATAATATTTAGCACCCTCAACACATCTTGAACATGTTCTGGATCAGCTCCTTGAAAGGCAAGAGCAATAGACCTCAAGGACATTTTTGCAGCATACCTTACTTCCACTTTGAAAGTTTTTGACTTTAAAAGGTGCTTTACTCTTTTACCAAAATCACAAGGACTACCATTTCGAGAATCACTTCCACTTTAAAGAGACAACATTTCAAATTAGGGCAGAAAACAAGAATGAAAATCTCATGCAAAATAGAATATTCAAATGGATTAAAATATATAACTAGAGAATTACTTACCACTTCGCAATGGACTCCTCAAGAACAACAGTAAACTCAAAGTTGTTCTGTGGTAGCGGCCCCACAGTATACAGAGATTTTTCTCCATCATATGCAAACCTCTTTCCGGCTAACTCAGATGAATATGTCTGGTAAAGTTTATCTACCACTTTTCTTCTAATCCTCTTGCTCTCAACAGCGTTCCCATCCTCTGAACCGATAGAAACCTGCATATATAGCCAAAACAAAATCCGAAGTGCTTGAAACAACATGCTTAAAATGAACAGGAATTACTGGCAATAACCATACGTTATATTGGTAAAATGTTTCATCTTCAAGCTTCATGGAAACTTTGAAGTGATTTGTCAGAAGAGAAATGTGCCGTCCAGATGTTCCAAACCCTGGCCTACTGGTTATAGTACGCATAGGCCTGCCAGGCTCCAAATATAAAGGAATCACTGGAATAGGTGGAGGAGGTTGAGAACTGTCCTCTCTTTGACTTGCCTTCTCCATTTTCATTTAACCTACAGATCTTTGATAGAAAAAATAAATGTATCAAATCATGGTTAGAACACGTCAGAACAAATTGATAAGCCTTCAAGAATCTTATGTAATTCTTCTGTGAGACCAAGATTTTTCAGAAAAGAACCAGTTAAACCCCTTAGGATTTAGCAATTTAAAGCAGTTAACTACATACAGAATCTATGATAAATTAAGTTATCAATGTTTTGCAAGAGGAACCAGGAAAGATGCTAATTTTGTTTCTCATTGTTACAAAGCTTAAAATTGGGAGAAAAGAAAAATCAGTATTCCCTCACTTGCAAGGAAACAAATCTTACACAAAATGTTCTCCAGTTCTTAAACAGTAAGATAAAACAAAGTCAGAGAAATAAAATAACAATACCTTGAAATCACTACTAACCAACAGAAAGACAACACTAGGAATGGAATATATCAAGCTCCTCAACTAGGCATATATTCACAAACACCATGGAAACTGAATCACACCTCGAGTGGAATGGAGATCAGGAAACCATTGCAAAAAAGAAAAAAAAAAAAAAAAAAAAGAACAATTAGTACTTGCATGTTAGTTCCAAGACGAAACAAATATCCTAAAATACCCTTACAGACTGAATATATAAAAAAAATTAAAATTAAAAATTTAGAAAAATCTCAAGAAAAAAGGTTTATTAAATCCCAGAATCCACACTCGCCAACCAAGAAATTACTCAGTAATAAATAAAAGAAAATAAAAGGAAAAAGGAGTGGAATAGAATATACAATACAGACGGCACCAAATACTTAGTCCGGCTAATACTCCATAATGTAACAATTTGTTCGAGAAAACAAAGCATTCCATTATTTCGGTCGCATCCAGAAGTCGCGATTAAGGAGAACTGAGTTGAAAAAGAAAGAACAAAAAGAATATGCATTTAAACCCACACCAGAAATCAATTTACCAACATAAACACAAACCCAGAATAACCAGTAAGCCTCTTACTCAAGGGAGTCTACAGCACAAATACACAAGTCTCTAGAGACAGATGGCCCAAAAACCACATGCATTTGGGAAAACAAAAATTGGAACTCTTACCCTCTTAATGTCTGTCTCTTGCTGAATAGGGTTAACGGAGAAGAAGATTATGGAGAGAAGCAAAAGTCTAAAAATTACAGAGAAACTCTTTCTCTCTCTTGCTGGTCTCTTCAATTGCCGCGTTTGGTCTGCGGAATGAGAGAGTGCAATATTTCTGAGTTCTTGGACGTTTTGAGAGAGAATGGAGGGAAAGAGTATTGGCTTTCGGAAAATATTTTTCAGTTCTCGCATATTTTTTTCGGGGGATGCAGACCTCCGTGGCATATTTTTATCGGGTGAGGATGTCTACAGAGCACACAACTTTTTTTTTAATCGCTTTCATTGTTAAATGACTAAATTATCTTCTATAATAAAAAAAAAAATAGAATGATGAACATACAATCAAAATAGAATTGACATATGCCGGACAATATAAAAGTTTTCACTTTGTCAACTAAACAGAACATCTTTAAAAATTTTATTTCACATTTTAGCTTTATATTTAGTGGAAAAAGGTTTTTGAAGGATAATGGAAGATCACAATGTATCCACCTGAGTAAATAAAGATCAAAATGGTAAGTTTTTATGATATTTTTTTCCATTTTAAGCCTAAGAAAATTGGGTTGCATCAGGCAAAAAGTTGGTGAACCAGTGCCGACTTATTTGTACTACAGTCGACTGTAGTTAGCTGACTATCTTTAACAAAATCGGCTAAAGATGGCCAAAAATGATGAAGTCAGTGAAACTGTTAACAGAGTTGTTCTTTGTCATCTATAAATGGTTGACTTTTATGATTATTGTTTTTGAAATTGTTAGATCTTTCGAAGATATTTTATTTCTTACTATCACTTTCTATTTATATACAGCCCATACTTTCTAGTAAAGGAAGTAATGACAAGGAAGATTTATCTATAATGGTTGATTATAAAACACATTTTACAAACTTTGAGATATGTGTCATATTAATTAGTTTTGATTGTAATATGTTAGAAGAGTTTGGTAAGTAATTTGCTATTTGAATCACAGTATTTTCGAGGTAAAGAAGCTTTGGTCTCGTGGGCAAGACAACGTGGTAAAGAATTGAGATTTGTCATAGTTACGCACCATTCAACCTCTATCAATTCAAAGAAAACCCCAGGATGTGAGTGAGATGGAAAATACAAAAAAAGTTAAAAGCAGAAGGAGATGATTCCAAATTCAAAGACAAAAGTAGAATGAAAAACAAAAATGTTAGGATAAAGAAGTGTGAATGCCCCTTTTCGCTAGCAGGGAAACGATTACCAGGTGATGATGATTTGTGAGTTTTGGAGGTGAGATGTGGGACACATAATCATCCTGAACTGCAATACTACGAAGGGCATTCATTTGTTGGGCGAATACAACCCCATGAGGAGACTATTGTTGCTGAGATGTCTACCTCTTTGGCTTGACCAAAGGATATCTTATCATCATTGAAGCACCGAGATCCTTCTAACACATCTACGATAAGGACAATATACAATACTTGAGCTAAATATCGGGTGAAAGAGAAGGCCGGACGTAATCAAATGCAACAATTGTTGAGTAAGATTAGCGAGAATGGGTACTACGAGTGGCATAGGAGTGATGGTGACATAGACTAGGTCGAGCCTTGTTCTTTGCCCATCCTACTAGCTTTGCATTATTGCATACTTTTCTTGAGGTTTTTTGATGGATTGCATATACAAGATGAATAGATACGGTCTCCCTTTGTTCGAGGTTATTGGTGTGACATCGACTGATTTGACATTCTCAGAGGCTTATGGATATATGTCAGCGGAACGGGAGGATAGTTATAGTATGGCTTTGTCAAGACTAAAGGAGTTGATGAGAGAAAACTCCTATCCTTTTGTCATCACCACGGATCGTGAGCTAGGGCTAATGAATGCCATATTCTACGTGTTTCCCCATTCATGACACTTGTTATGTAGGTGGCACATATCAAGAAATGTTCTAGCAAAATGTAATAAGTATTTCAATGAAAGTAAATGGGAGAGCTTTCTTACTAGATGGAACGCACTTGTCTTGACACAAACTGAGGATTCAATTTACCGTAACCTTAACCAATTTGAGATAGATTTCTCATCATATCCTGATGCACTGGGCTACGTGAATTAAGTTGGGTTGGATGCCTATAAGGATAGGTTTGTGTCGGCATGGACCGATCAACTTCGACACTATGGCTGCACTATAACAACAAAACATATTACTGGAATATGTTATATGAGCATGTCAAGTTGGAAAATATAGTTCCGATAATAAATTTACTTTACGGTAATCATGAATTCTATTCAAGAGTTTAATATAATTGGTAATAAAATTCTATCGTCGATATGTGATTTAATTTTGTTGGTAATATAATTGGTAGGAATGAAAATAGCATCGTCATTCGTTGGAATTGTAATGAATTCCAAATATTTGAATACGATGGACTACTTGCCTAGGTGACAATGTATAAAGAGATTCAAGGTTATATTTTGATCACACTTTATTCTCATCTTATTTTTTGCTATCAGTTAAGAGTTTCCACTCTCAAATGGTTTATGAAAATATGAAGCTCTAAATAACTTTTATAGCTTCATAACTAAAAACTTAGAAAACCTATCAATAGAACCAAGACATTTTAAGAGAAGTGATATTTTTTCTAAACTCATAATCCCTGAATAAGAAAATTATCCCATAATAATAATTTTTTAATCTCAAATATCTTTATCACCCCCGTTAAAATTCTGTCACCAAAACAGCTGGAAATTGCAACGTTGCAACTACTTGAATTAAACATAAATAAAGAATAGAAACCACGCAAACCCCTTGATAAATAACAAAAGAAAAATATAAGGAAAGACAATTTAGGTTAGCTGTAAGTGTATTCTTTGTATTTTCCCCATCATTTTAGCCATTTGCATCCTCTACCATTCTCATGCCCCTAATAGGCCAAACTGATCTCCAACCTTTAGATTATTTTGCATAAATTCAATATATTAAGAGCTAGAATATGAATTTGCCAAAAATTAATATCAGTGCTCCTCAAGCATAAGTGATCTTCTAACATATACTTTAAAAAAATTGATATACACGTAATAATGTTTATAAAACACAATCAA
>JAWZTD010000119.1:436337-452384 GCA_035221335.1 Echites panduratus | reverse complement strand
ATCTGTTTTGATGTGTACAGGATTGATGTTCAATGAAAAACCCTCTCTTTCTGTTGGATCTTTGTGTTTATATATATGTATATTACACTTCTGAGATGAAACCAACATAAGAATTAGGGAGTAGAAAGTTTCAACTTTCAAAAATAAACAACAGTCTGAGGTTGAGCATAGAAATTAATAGTAGCATGGCTAGAATTTCTAGTGGAGTTTTGTTGTGAAGTTGGTTGAAGTTGACGCAGGTGGGTTAAATAAAGTTAAAAGCCAAAAATTTTTTTACTTTCCTTTTTTATTTAAAGAAAGATTAAAATTTTATTATTCTCAAAGGGTTAAATGATTTAAGAAAACCTTTTGATATTTGATGGCATTATTTGGAATTTTCATGAAAATGATGCAAATGGAAAATGGTTAATAAGATAAGAACATAATTGAAAAAAAAAGAAGATAGTAAATGTTGGTATATGTAGAAAAAAAATTCAGAACATGATGATTTAACTTGATAATATTAGAAGAGTACTTCATACTTGTTTTTAGTTGTCCTGTTCTTTGCTTACGTTTTTAGAGAAATTTAGTAAATAATTGGTTGATTCTTTCTGGATATTTTTCTTTTATTTTAAAATTTTTTTCGTGGGACACCTTTATTTTCTTTCCTTTTTTGTTGCTAGAACAAGAAATAATTCGTGGTTTATGTCAATTGAAATGTTCTGTTTTATGTTTGTTCTTCTCTAGTGCTTATGTAGAATTAGGAAAACTTATTGGAAACCCTCGATTACCACCAAGGAGCCTGAAACTTATCTTACAAATTTAAATAAAGATGAAAAAATAGCTAATAAGGCAAAAAAAAAAAGAAAAAACCTCCTTCGTGGGCATGGAATCATTTTACTGAAATTAATGTAGTTGGTAAACAAAGAGCATGTTGTAATTGGTGTGGAACTTCTTATGCCTGTGATGGAAAAGAGAATAAGACTTCTAATATAATTGGCTAGAATGGTAATGATTGACGAGTTGCCTATTAGGTTTGTGGAAGGGGAGAGATTTAAGAACTACATGAGTGTAGTTCAACCGTTGTTTCATATTCCACCTAGAGTTATTAGTGCAAGAGATTGTTTCAAATTGTATGTGAATGAGAAAAAGAAGTTAAGATGTTTTTTAAGTCAAAATTTGCAGCATGTGAGTTTAACTATAGATTGATGGACATCTCTTCAAAATTTGAACTATATGTGCATTATTACTCGCTTTGTTGACAGTGATTGGTTGTATCATAAGAGAGCCGTAAGATTTTTTTTTGTATCATAAAGGTGAAACCATTTTCATGACATAGGGAAAAAATTGATTAAAAGGGGGATTGAAAATGTGTTCTCAATAACTATTGATAATGCATCTTCAAATAATGTTGCTATTGCATACATGAAGAGAAGAATTAATGCTTGGAGAAAGAGTTACAAAAAATGAACTCTTACACAGGAGATTTGTGCACACATTCTTAATCTAATTTTGGCTAACGGTTTAAAGGATGTTAAGCGATAGCATATATAGGATTAGGAATGTTGTTAGATATGTAAGAGTATCACCAACTAGATTGAAAAAGTTTAAGATATGTGTTGAAGAATAAAAGATTGAGTCCAAATATCTTGTGTTTGGATGTGCCAACAAGATGGAATTAGACACTTTTGATGCTTGATTCAGCTATTAAATTTCAGCTAGCATTTGATAGACTTGAGGAAATTGATAGGGACTTTTTATTAGAATTTGTTAGCGAAAGTGATAGGCAAAAAGGACCTCCAATTATGATTGATTGGGAAATTGCTACGAAGTTTGTGAAATTTTTTGAAAATATTCTATGATGCAATCCCTAGAGTTTCAGGTTCTACACATGTTACTTCTCATTTGTATTTTCATGATTTTTGTACTAGTCAGAAAAATAATTAGTTTTAAAGTGTGATTATGTGTTCTACAAATGGCTGCAAAGATGAAAAAGAAACATGAGAAGTATTGGGGTTCATCTTCATAAATGAATATGCTACTTTTTATTTCGTGTGTCTTAGATCCTAGGTACAAGATGAAGTTTCTGAAATTTGCTTTTAAAAGCTTATATGATGTTGATACATGTGAAAGGTTGGTTGATAAAGTGAGGGACACATTGAACAAATTGTATGATCAATACAAGGCTGCTTATAATGTTGAACATGGTGAGAATGATTCTCTTACTTCTTCTTCCAAGTATATTACTAAGGATGAGGGCGTTAAAGAAGATTTTTATACTTTTGATGAGGATTTTGCTGAAGAAATGAGTAAGGAGGATGCTTTAGACAACAAAAATGATGTTGAAAAATACTTGGTTCAAGCTAATGAAAAGAAATCTGAAAATTTTGATATATTAAATTGGTGGAAAGTGAATTTTTCTAAATATCCAATCCTTGCAATGATAGCAAGGGTGTTCTTGATGTCCCTATGTCTACAGTTGCTTCAAAGTCCTCTTTTAGCACTGGTGGACGAGTGTTGGATGCTTATAGAAGTTCTTTGAACTCCAAGATGGTAGAGAGAGTCATTTTTACCCAAAATTGTTTTACATGTACTCCTTATAACAATTTATGTGGAAGGTCAAGATGTGATAGAAGAAATTAAAAGAGGTAACAATTAATTCTTTTCTGCTTCTCTTTTTTCCCTTAATGTTTGTTTGAATTCATCAATTGTCATTTACTAACTAACTGTATTTTTGTTTGGTTTTGTTACTTTCTTGCAAAGATCACAGATTCTCTTGGAGATGAGGTTGTTGTAGGTTCATATTTGCTGGCAGAAGAAGTTGGAACCGAAGGGAGGATTTTAAAAAAAAATTTCTCACAAAATAAGATCTAGAATGATATATACCTTATTGCATTAGATCTATGCCTGCTTGATATCTTGTCCTGCGAAAATTAAATTGGAGATCTTGATCTACGAAGTTAAGATCTTCTTATCTATTCTCTAAAATAAAAGTTTAGGGTGAACAAACTAGCAATAGAGAAGAGGATTACTTTTAGAGAGAGAAAGTGGAGAATAGAGGCTAGAGTTTTGGAATGCATCTCTTCCATTAACCTTAAGTTTAAATTATAATGGGATATTTATAGAGATCCCAAAATAACCTAATTAGTATATTGACTACTTTGGGTCAAAAACCAATTAGACATTATTATAAGAATCCTTTATTTATTTTTAATCCAAATCTAATAATAATTAATCTCATGGGCTTATATCGAAATTAATTATAAGACCAATAAAAATAAATATTTACTCACTTATTTTATTTTGACCCACCAATAATTAATCTTATGGAGGGAAGGTTGATACTTTTAGTCCCTAATTTTTTTTTGTTTTTATATATTTGGTCGAAAACTTTTTTTTTATAGTTTTTTTATCCTTCATAATTTTTCTTTTGGTAACTTTGATCTATTTTTATTTTTTTTAGTTTTTTTGGTACTCAACCTTTTTTTTTTACTCCATTAGTTCAAATTTGAAAAAATCTGTATTTGAAAATTTTTTAATCGATTTAAGAGGGGCAAAAATGGAAAATCACTTTTTTAATTTTGTTTTGGATCCCGGTCGCATATTTACAGTGTGGGTTAACATGGAAGGCCTCTTGGAACCTTGAATGGATTCAAATGCTGCCTTCGTACACTTCCATAGGAAACCAGAGCTAGCTTCAAAGCGAGTTGGGCACCACAGATTTGAGACGGTTGCCACGATTTTCAAGGCTGTTATGGCTGAAACATCTAATACAAATCTTTTTGTGGCAGATTTTCCTTTCTTGAACGTTGAAATCCACATGACCATGGATGAATCTCTTAGCCACACATCATTTGCAGCAAAGAGAGAAGATGCAATAAAGTTTGGGCATGTGATTTCCTCTGTTCTGGTTGCCAACTTATGAGGAAAGTTTCAGAGCAAATCTAGCAAAAACTTTGTGTGAAGTACACAAACCTATGGCAATTCTACTACATTCAAATAGGTCAATTTGCACATTTGTCACTAGTTTTCCTTCCATTGATAGCAAGAAACTGGGATAGCAAGGATGAAATTGAGATATAAACTGACTGTCAGGTCTGTCCAAGAATTTAGAGAGATGGAAATTAACCTTGTCCCCCTCAAACCCAATTTTGCCTAAATTTGAAACAATCACCACTACACCATCAAGACGAGGCACAAGAGCAAATGTCATCTTCTTCCAATCAAGTTCCGGCCCAGGCAAATCCACAAAAGTTGAAAATATATATTCTAAGCCGTCACTGGGTATTACAAAACAGAAAGGATTCTGAAATCCCTTCTTAAAAAAATCCAAGTATCCAAAAACGGGTCGTACCTAAACCGAAAAGGATTCTGAAATCCCTTTTCCATATATAAAATCAAGTATCTAAAAACAAACAACTATCCATTATCTCTGCTATCAAATGTCTACGCCACTTGAGGATATATTCATCTTCTCTTTCTCCCTATCAGTTTTGTACTTCTCCCTATCTACTTAATACAATCCAACAACAAACCATGCAGGTTTTAAATTTTGGATCGATCGTAAAGAAATTAAGCAGCAGGGAATCAACGGGTAGTAGTCATGAAGGATGCAAGTGCAACAGGATGAATTCTTCAGAAAGGAAAAGGAAGGCTACTCCGGGAAGATATGTTCCGATTTACATCGGCAGAGAGCAAAGGAGATACAAAGTTCCCATGATGTATTTAAATTCCTTCGGGCTTCAAACTTTTTTGAATTCGCAAGAGGAAGAAATAATGGATTCCAGAGGGGAACCGATTACTCTGCAACTTTGCTCTACCAATGTCTTCAAAACTATCCTCTCCCGACCAGAGGCCGATATGAAGTTCCTTTAATTTCATCAACATTGGAATTGGATCAAGATCATATCTGGATCAACACTATGATACCCATTTGTTTAACACACATTGTAAATGGGCGACCCGAATCCAAAAAAATTCAAAAGGTGATTTTCCTTTTTTCTCCTTTTAAATCAATTAAATAACTTTCAAAAACATGTTTTTTTTAAATTTGGACTAAGGATGCAAATAAATAAATAAATAAAGGTTGAGTGCAAAAAAAAACTAAAAAAAAAAAAGAAATTGGACCAAAGTTACCAAAAGAAAAATGGGGGATGATCAAAAAACCTATAAAAAAAAGATTTTAGACCAAACTTATAAAACAGAAAATGTGGAGGATCAAAAGTACCAATCTTCCTCTCATGAGCCTAAATCCTATTAATTATAAGACCAAAGAAAATAAATCATTTAATTTTATTCAAACCTAAATAATTAATTTCTAGGATTTGATAATACTTAATTAATTATTAAAGCTACTTAGAGTAAAATTAAATCCTACTCACTTATTTTATTTAAACACATCAATAATTAATCTTATGGACTTAAGTCCAAATTAATTATAACACTAAATAAAATATATTATTTAATTTTATTCAAGCCTACATAATTAATTCTAAGGATTAGATAATCCTTAATTAATTATTAAAACTTCTTAGAATAAAATTAACTCCTCTTCACTTCCTATTTTAGAATGATACAAATAACTCATAAATAATAGGGTTAGATCAGGAACCTTAAGACACAATGTTCTTGGGCTCCACAAAATGACCAAAAATACCCTTGCTACATAATAACAATATACTTAACCATTTTAAACATCTTCTAATATCACCATAAGAAGATGATGTACTCCAAGACACATTGCTGTAGAAACAGAAAGCTTGTTGAGATAAATCTCAACCCTTAGTCTTTAACTTACAAGTGTATTAACATATTTACCATTTTATGTAACACCCGCTATTGAGATTGGGTCTTTCTTACTATCACCTTTCCTTAGGTATCTAGTTCTTTTGGCATTGAATCACAATGAATAGTCACTAGAAGATTCTTTAGTATAACAACAATTGTACTACAGAGCCATGGGTTTAATGATCCAACCAAGGTTTTTAAACTCGAGAGTTTAAGTAAACTCGTTAGAGGTCGGGTAAACTCGAATCGTAAACTCGACTCGTAAAATCGTAGAGTTTATTTTTCAATTAAAATATATAAAATATATAATTTATATATCATCATTATAAAATAAATATCCCAATAAATATGAAAAAACATATCTAAAATCTAAATTTATTAATTACAAATAAAATGACAACAACTTAATAAATTTTAGATAATTAAAATCAATCCAAAATTATTTAAAACATAAACAATCAATCAAAAGCAAATGTTGGGGAAACATAAAAAAATAAACAATCAATCAAAAGCATAGCAGAACTCCTGAGGCGGTGGAGAAAGAGAACCAGCCGGTAGCAGCAACTCAAAAGTTTGGAGGAGAAGAAGAAACTCTGGTTGCAGAGAAGAAGAAACACAGCAGTCGCAGGCTCGCAGCTCCTGGATGGAGAAGAAGACCACAACGCAGATGCTTCGGTGGTTCAATTTGCAGTTTCGCACTTCACCAGTTCGCAATAGGAAGTTGAATTGAAATTTTGCTGCTAACCTAGATTCAGATGCCAGAGACCAGGATGGGTATTGGCCAATTCAGAAGTGGGTCAGGTTCTATTCGGCACAATTGAGTGAAACATAAGATAATTTGGGGATATTCCCAACTCGTTAAACTCGTTCAAACTCGTACGAGTTGACCGGTTTTAACGAGTTGACTCGTTCCAAATTCGATTTCATTCAACTCAGCGAGTTAAGTACGAGTTTACTCGTTTTTAGAGGGTAAACTCGTAAACTCGAACGATTTAGCGAGTTAACTCGCGATTTTGACAACCATGGATCCAACTAAGAACAACACATAAGGGGCGATTAACCGATCTCATAAATGAAATGGCATGGAGACCCTATTGTATATGTTTGTTTTAACTAACTAAATCCAAGTACCTAACATACAAAGCTATTGATCTCACGCATAGTATATCAAAGCATAGGGATTTAACTTCGCCAGACCATCAACTGATACTCATGTCATGGGAATGTGTCCATGTTATAGCAATAGTGATACTAGTTCTATCTTCTTTGATAGCACATATAGAGAACAATCATTGAAAGGTCCTATTCTACACATACAAAATGTGTTAACCCATATAGTCTGGGAGCACTAATGACTAAAGGTAAGTCACCCTATTTAAAGGAGACTAAGGTATTATGACCTTTGTTCAATGGACGCCTAATTCCATCAACCGACCAAGAACTAATTTCTTATGATTTAAACTTTCAGTGATCCGTACCTTACTATGCTAAACGTCCCAACACAGAGATCGCCTATTTAAATCAAGTTGAACCTTATTGCATATTTTACTAATATGTATAAATCTATGTACAAAAATTATAGTCTTTCACACAATATCTCAAAATAAGAAAGTCTTTTTTGGTATAAATCCCAATAGGAACTTCATTTCTATCTACCTATACATAAATATTTATTTATTTATTTAGAAAATTGCTTTTCATGGAAATGGGGTTGTTGTATCATGTATGGTCAGGTTTTGTTTGGTGTTTGAACAAGATTTGTTTTTTTTAATTATGCATTCGAAGTATGTTAATTTGGATTGTTTATTTTAGATTTCTTTAGAAATGTGAGACTTTGTTTATATTTATTAAGATATAATTGTGAGACTTAAATTTTCTATTTTTATTAGGTTTATTTTTGAGTTACTTTAAATGAATTTAATTTTTTATATTTAAATAATAATATATACTGAATCGATCCAATTGGTTCAGTTGTCGTCCAAATGAACAGTTGAATTGGATGAATTTTTCACAAATCCAATATAATTGGTTTAGTTGAGGAAAGTCATGCAATTGAATAAAAACCGAGTGATTGTACACCCCTAATAGAATTTACTTCGGGTTCTACTTGTTTATGGTTTCTTAGGCTTGAGGTTAATAGGGCTTAAACTTTGAAGCTTGAGGTTTTCTTGTTTGATATTTCTAAGGCTCGAGAGCTCAAACTTGGGCACATTTAAGTATCGTACAAAATGTCAAGTTTGGTGTGAGCTTGGCTTGAGCTTAGTTTGCTAAAGATTAGATTCAGACTCGATTAAGAAAGAAAAGAAAATAAGGAAATTATATTGTGTAGCAATAATATCATGTCTGAAGCCACTTACAATTTAATTTAACTTATTCAAATTACTACATATTAGACTAATTTTAAATCAATATTTTTTAATTAATATATATGATAATGATAGTATTAAAAAAAATTAAAGACTTAACATTTCAAATCTGATTAACTAAAAAACTAATAAAGGTATAAATCTTATTAAATTTAACTAAATGAGATACTTAATTATTAACAAATGAAGTCATACTATATCATATTTATATAAAAAACATTTTACGAGTTTGTTAATATTCAGTTGTTAAGAAAAGGGAAGAGGTTCATATCATCAAGTTTTGTTAATATTCAGTAGGTAAAAAAAATGATGAAGGATAAAAATATTTAAAAAAAGGTTTTGAATTAAATTTGTAACAACTAAAAAAAGTGGGGATAAAAATATCAATCTTCCTTTTTCATGTGTAATGAAAGCATTGCAACTAAGCTTCCATTATATTAAATTAAATAAATGAGCGAGTTTGGAAATAAATTTCGCTGACGTAATTAAAACTTTTAATGTGGTCTTTGGTAGTGATCTTAAGTATAAAGATAAAAGAATAATATAATTGAATCATTGCTATTGATTGATCTTAAGTATAAATTAAAAATTTCCCCCCACGGTTAATTTTTCAAATAGTGGATGTTTTCACAGCAGTAAAACATATCAAATCAAGCAACAAAAATGTGATCTCCTCTGTAATAAATGAAAAGGAGGGAAAAAAGCACAGACGAGTTTCTCCAATTACCAAATCACCCTCCCAATGTTGCAATTTTTCACCGCCATACAAGCCCAAACATGTAAATATGCACATGGCCCGCAAAACAAACTTAGGCGCCAAAAACCAGAACAAATCCAATGCAATCAACATGGAGAGAACGTTTCAATTTCAACTCTGTTTTTTCTTTTCTTTTATTTACTCTCAAGATTGGATTCTCAGGCGGTTTTCTCCTCTTGTTTTTGGATTCAAGTATTAGTGAAGATTGAAGAAAAAAAAACAGGAAATTGAACCCAAAAATGTTGCTCAAATTTCAGAATTTCGCTATTCCAGAGTCAGTTAAGGGTCCTAATTATGTCCCGTTTAGAGAAATCATTCGCTTGTTTCTTAAAGAATTCGAAGAGATGAAACAAGAAGTTGGTGGTAGTATGAAAATTTGGTCTAGCTTGGTAGTCAATGAGCCTAACGGTGTTGTTTTTCCTCTCTATGTCGTTGAAGAAATCGTGCCGTCCTCCTTGGATCCCTTCTGTGACCACTGTCAATATGCAGGTACTATCAAATGATTTTCATGTTCCAAGTATTTTCATGTGAGTGGATTTTGATTTCACTTATTGGAATTATGTTGATTAATTCGGTACTGGTGTTTCGATTGTTCATGCAGGATGGGGTCATCATTACGTGTCTAAAAGGAGATACCATTTCATAATTCCGGAAAAGTATCTGTGGGATAAGACAATGAAGTGTGGTTTTCTTGAGCTTAGAACTCATATTCTGTATGGTTTGATTCATTGCAATGGATATGGGCACTTGTTATGTATCAATGGGTTTACAGTGGATTCAAATATTTTCTGTGAAAGTGATTTAATGGATTTCTGGGACAATGTTTGCTCCAATCTTAACACAAGGTGATATTTAAACATTTTGAAATTAGTTTTCGATATGCAGAGATTATGATTTTTCTACTTTCTGATATTGGAATTTGTTTAAGTTGAAATGTTACTTTTACAGGAAAATTTCTGTTTGCGACTCCTTGAAGGAGCGCCTTATGGAGCTTAGATTGCTTCATGTTGTTGCTTTTGGACAGAATTGGTTTGGTAAATGGGGATTCAAATTTAATCGTGGAAGCTACGGAGTTACTGAGCAAAAGTATAAGGCAGCAGTTGAATATTTAAGCTCATTAGGCCTCGATAAGATTATTTGTTATTTCAGGGATAAAGTGGCAGGAAGACATATCACGAAGATAATTGATAAGTACAGAGAAGTGAGTGATACTCCATTAATAACCTTAAGTGATTTGTTTAAATTTATGCTTGGATTTAAATTCAGAGGTTCAACTCGAAGTGGCAGAAGTGAGGAGGTGATTCAAAGCACTAGTAAACAGGATTTGTTGGCACCTGGAAAACCATTGCCAATGAATTTTGATACACTTGCGACTTCACTAGCAAAAAGCTGCAGGTGGCCTGCAAGAAGGGTTCAACAAGTATTAATGGTGGTTGTGAATCTTCTGAAACAGAGAAAGGCTAATGGTGATGGAAAACGTGGAGTTTCTAGGCAAGAATTGCGTGATGAGATAAGAAAGTGTATTGGAGATACAGGTTTGATTGATTTTGTACTGAAATCTATCAAATGCTTTGCAGTGGGGAATCATGTTATTCGCAGGTCGATTAATCCATCAACTAGAAAGTACCAATTCAAGATTCAAGAAGTTCAAAAGGAAACACAACCTACTGGATTTCTGTTGTCAGCTTTCAACCCAGATTGCAGGAGTGACACTGCATTTGGAGATCAAGTTATTCATCCCTCCAAACATCCATCCACCAAAAGGGTTGAATTTGCCATTACAAATGTTCTTAACCTAGGAATGATTGAATATCTTGAAAGATTTCCAAGCCTGGAATTTGCATATGGGCTGGTTGTCTATGAGGATGTGCTGTTTTTGTATAGCAATGTTTTGTTTGGTTACAAAGAATCACATCCAGTGAGTCTGGCAAGTAGGATTGTCATAGAGGGCAACCAATTTGTGAAGGAATGGATTCCTGAGGACAGAAAAGTGAACCAACTAATGGCTCTGACATGTCAAGTCTTGCCTAGTTTTGAAGAGTTAGAGACAAAACTGACTAGGCCTCTATCACCAGGTGAAATACTAGTAATCCCACCTTCCATTACCGTTAATGAGTTGAAGAGTTTTGCTCAATCTGCATTCAGAGATGTCTATTGCATAATGGACAACTTTGTAGTGACGCAAATAGGAGGTTTAAGAGCAATAGAGGATCATAAGGTGGTGGCTTGTGTGATGGAGTCTAATGGTCATGTTTGGATCAGAGGAACTGGACTTGACTTGGATACAACACTCAGATACGAAGGTGGGCAGAACAAATTGATTGTGGATTGCAGCTGTGGAACCAGAACTGACGATGGGGAGAGGATGATGCCATGTGATGTATGCCAAGTGTGGAAACATACAAGGTGTAATGGCATTGACGATGATGAACCTTCACCACATGTATTCCGATGTGCAAAGTGTAGAGGTTGGAAATGAGTCTTTTCTTATCATATGGGGAGTCGTCATATTTACATTCAATAAAACTATAGAAGTGAAAAAGAGGAATTTAGTTAAACGTTTTGTTGCTTGGATTTGCTTGTCATTGTTGCAGTTCAATTTTGTCATGATTGCGGCAGAGACACATTTTGTTGAGTCCCATGCAATTGTATCTCTTCATATATTATCACCTAATTGAACTCTTCTTCCTTTTTGTTCCAAAGCCAATTTGTATTACCGTCAGCCTCCCACACAAGGGGGAGAGTCTCTGTGCCTGTGTGCCTAGTCTAGTAAGAGATTCACAAGTTTGTTGCATGTTCGGTGAGCATGGCTGATACATGTCCCCCATGTGCTTCTAAGTAGCTGCATGCCTACAATGATGTAGAAACGCAATGTAACTTGGAATGCTAGATGGATTGAGTCAGTAAAGAACAGTATACTCTAGAGTGCATCCATTCCGCTATTGACTTCTCTATTAGACCGTAGGGATCATGGGGCCACAGGGAACTCTTACGGTTGGGATTCAAAATTTTTTTTTTATTTATCCATTTCCTAGATAATTAGATAGAGACAGCAGGCCTTCAGGGAATATATAATTGGGTAGCCAGATCATTTGAAGGAGTGAGGGGAAAAAATTGGGTAAATTACTCATCACATCATCCGGAAACAAACCATAATAATAGGTCTTCAAATCGACGAGGTACAAAAAATGTAAACTTTAGTTTCTGAAAGATCATGTTAGACACTGCCAATGTCACTCACCTAAACCGATTTTTCTTTTATTTTATCTAAATATAAATGTGTATATATGTGTAGATCAAATATACTAAGTACATCGACATACTCATGGGCCCTGTATAAAATGGATACTAGAAAATATAAATGCTCAAGTCAAAAGGAATTAAAACATTATGATACAAGACAAACAAGATCTTAGATACCTATATTTTGATTCATAAGCAAATAGATATAATATTAGGTTTGGACCCTTAAAAAATAGTACAATTTATAGTATTCCAAATGAAGTAGACCATAGACAAAAAGGCAAGGGGCCTAAACTTTGGTCTCCACATCCTACCCGAGCTTATTTCTTGATCCACTTGATGCACAAGCTAGAGTAGTCATGTATCTCCTAGCTCACATTCAAGAACAAATGTCATCCCACACGACCCGAGTGAAAAAGGACAAGCAAAGAATAGGTGTAAATGTGATTCCAGGATGCTATTACAAAAGCAACATGTATAGGGTACTTCCAAAAGGCCAACCTATCTAAGGTAGATAGTTTGCCATGTATTGCAAGAATAGTAATGAATGAATACTTGGGAGGCATTCATCCTTTCCAAATGATAGGGCTAGACACCACTTTATTCCTCATGGCTCTAAAGTAGAATTAAGCTAAATTGGTGGAAAAATTTGCTAATTGGATGAATCTCTCCAACCGAGAAGAAGTAAGATCCAAAGATCACTCCTTAGCTACAATAATATCCCGAATCTCCAAGTGCAGCTTCCAAAGGGTTGAGTCAGGTGTCCACTTCTTGACCTCCCAAGTAGAGTGATGTCAAAGATAGTGTTGATTCACCCATTTGATCTAAAGGGTGTCTCTTCTTTGCATGGATGTTCCACATCGTCTTGATCAAGAGAGACTGATCCCATGCTTTGAGATTCTAAGGCCGAGACAACCCTCCTCTTTCAGGTGGCAAAGGTCTCTTCAAGCTCCAAGAGGGCTCACATTATTCCAAAGAAATCCTCTACAAGAAGCATGAATGTGGTCAATAATAGTACTAGTAATAGGGAGGATACCAAGCCCAGGCAAGTGGTGCCTTGAAGGACACTCTTGATAAGTTCCACCTCACCAAGCAGTGATTTGGTTGAAGAAACATTCTAGGAAGTCTTTATAGTGTGCCACCCTAGGTCTCATCTGGGCAAAGGGGATTCCAATGTATCTAACCGGCATGCGCCAAATAGAGAAACCTGTATACTCCATAATGGAATAAAGTTCTTCTAGTGGAATGCCCACGTGAACGATGTTAGTCTTAAGAGCATTAGCCTCCAACCATAACACCAAGCCAAAGGATCTCAAACAATCCACAAGAATTTTGACTGATGGAAGATCAATTCTAGAGAAAAGAAGAAGATCATCTGTATATGCCAAGTGCGTGATGTGAAGCCCCCAACTCTCTTCATTTAAGACTGGGGGGGCGAGGGGGCTGGGGAATTGGAATCATAGAAACATTAACTAAAGGAAAATGGCTTTTATTACTATATAGTATAACATATTTTTGTATAAATCTTAACATTTTACAAGGTAGCTGTAGTGAAGTTTTCATCCATTTCCCATCCTCCAATGCCGCAATATTTGTGCTTTTTGCAAGCTCAATTTTGATCATTCATAGGGAATTTGTTTTGTGATGCGACTTTAACTTAATTCACACACTTTGGTCGAGGGTATATTGTAAAACAAATTGGGCCGACCTTGAGTGGTCTAATTATATAAAAAAAATGTAAAGTTCAATAGTTAAATTGACTGGTTATATAGTTGGATGGTTAAATTAAAAAAAAGTGACAAGTTCGATTACCATTTTGATAGTTAAGCCACCAATATCCATACATAAATCCATGATTCATTACATGTAATCTATAAATGGATTGAAGTCCTCTCAATAGTTAAATTAACTGGTTATATAGTTGGATGGTTAAATTAAAAAAAGTGACAAGTTCGATTACCATTTTGATAGTTAAGCCACCAATATCCATATATAAATCCATGATTCATTACATGTAATCTATAAATGGATTGAAGTCCTCCCAATATTATCCTTATCCAATATTTAATTATCCATATTGTCAATCATAGTTTTTGATAGAAAAATAAACAATAAAAAAAAGCAGAGGCCATTTATTTTGTAACCTATATGTCCCTATTTATAAGCTGTATATAGTCATTAAGCCAAAGTTTCTATTTTTTTTTTCCAAGATGTTCCTATTAGAGAGAAGAACATTAAGACTCGTAAGAGAAAAATGTTTTACGGAGAGAATTAAAGAGCAGGAGTAATATCTGAAGAAAAATTAGTATAATATTTATTAAACTACCAACAATAATTTATAATAAGGGGCAAAAGAAGTGTGAACAGATAAACTATAATTAGGGAAGGATGGGGTATATTTTTGTTGCCCCTTTCTCTAACCATATATATTATATGTGTGTCAGAAAAAATGAATAAATATCAATGATGGAGAGCGAAAGAGACCTCCAAGTCACCCTACTGCAAATGCTCCTGCAAGAACAACAGAAGGAGATGAGATCACTAAAGTGGGTTATCACCTTGAGGATAACTCTAATGATCAAGTTAGAACTCAAACTGTATAAAAAGTAAAGTTCAAAGAGAATCAGTGATTCTTCTTCATTACTTTGTGATTTGTAACCAGAATATCTTGTTAAAGATAGAAGATAATCAATTCCTTTAAATTTAGGAGTAGTTTATTAATGGGAATCAATCATTGTTCCTCATAATCGGGTTTGATTTAGAAAAATATAACTCATCAATCTTGTTTTGATCTTTTTTGAAGTTTCTTTGTTTTAATATATAATTTTATATCATGTTTCTTAAAGAATCTTTACCATTATTAAAAGAACATTCCATGATATCTAGGAGTTTTAGAGAGCTTTCTAGTGAACTTAGAGAGGGTCTAGAGACCTAGTAAGTGATCTGGCAACCTTGAGTTGCCCTTAGTGACCTTTCTCTCTGCTATAGGCTCCAGACTTGAAGGTCATGGAACCTACTGAGATAATTGGAGGTCAAAGATATGAGTATTTTGACCTTCACAAAGTTGTTTTGACTTATGTTTATAGACCTTTGAAGGTTTTGACTCAAAAGTAGTTCGTGTCAAATCTTTACTCTTTGAGTCAAGTTGTTGGGTATTTAAATCTCGTATTTCGGGTCATGCTCATTTATCGATCACTATCCCCTTTGAGTTCAACAACCTTTAAATCTTAAAACGTTCTTTATGCCAAACGATGTCGCATGAGCTCAAGGGCAACCAATTTAGGTGTATATATAAACTAAAATTCAGTCTCTTTCCTTCACCGAAACACAATTTTCTTTCTAAGACTTGCTTTCTGAGATTTGTGAACTTGCTAAAAAAACTTCTAAACCTTTCCTTGCGACTTTAATCTTTCTCTTCCCTTTTCAACTAATTCTTCGATGAGTACTTTTTATTTTTAACATAATGTCTGGAACTTCTTCTTTCGAGTCGCCGGTGGATCCCTCTTACCTTCCTCCAGCCACACAGTTTGCTATGAATATTGTTGGCCCAATGATAAGTGTCGGAGAAGTCAAAGCCCACTGGCTTTCACTGGCTTTCTTCGGATATAGACTTCCACCGTGTTCAAGAGATAGGCCAAGAATTTGACCTAGGTGATGAAGATATTCTCTTTCCCAATCTATTGAAAGCCTTAATGATATCCGTGAAGGGTACTTGACCTTGTACGAGGCCAATCTTCGAGGTGGGATTGTCCTCCCTTATATTCATCCCTTTTTCTCTACGAGACCAAAGGATGTCACCTATTCCGATAAAATTTAAAATAAAAAAACAGCAAAACTCAACAAAATAATTCTTCTATAAATAAATTACATTCTATGCCAATTATTTATTGCATTGTCTTTTGGGGACACCAAGTG
>JAWZTD010000119.1:412236-424593 GCA_035221335.1 Echites panduratus | reverse complement strand
ATCCAATTTATAAAATTTGAACTTAACTTAACATCTTGTATTCCTTACTTTAATCAAAATAAAATTCCAAAACATAAGTCAATTAAAGAATAGCAAGATGAAATTGGATTCACATAATCAAACTTGAGGTGTGATTACCTGTACGGCAAGGAAATTGAAACACTCAAACCAAATATATTTTTTTTCTTCTCATGGAAATAGAACATGCAGAAGCATGACCTTTTTTTTCTTTTTCTTTTTTTCTTTTGCATGGAAACCGAAACATTGCAGAACATATCATCATTTTTTTTTTACAATTGAAACATATGCAATCCAAGCATGACATTATCATTATTATTATTATTTAAATCAAAACATAAAAATAGCAACATGTGAACTCATATAAATATATATTTTTAAAACCATAGAAAACACACTGATTTTCATAAAATAAATTCTCATCAAATCATGTATTTAAATTAGATTAATATATTTTTTTGATGTAGATCAAAATCAAGAAGATTCCAATTACTCACCTCTCAGTACAAACTTTGATTGAATAGATCAGACAACTGATCCGCCTTGTTGGCACCTATCAGAATTAATATTCTTATTGATAGGGAGATCTTAAATAATTCATAATAATCTATCCATAAATAAAAATAATCATAGGATTTTGGTTGCATAACTTACCCACTTAAGTTCTTTCAGGTAACCTTTTTGTTTCACTATCCCCAAGAATGTCTGGAATACTACAGCTGGAAAAGAAGACACCGATGAGTTTCTAACGAAAAAAAAATAGAATCATTACTAAATTGTACTAGGTTTTACCCTAGTGGGCTATGGAACTAAACTTCAATTACCTAACCCATGAGACTTAAAGGTTTATATTGGGTTAGTCCATATCCAAAAAGGGTTGGGCCATCATACAACCCTAAGCTCATCTTTGATGATGCTCATGACATTGGAGGGGTGTATTGCTTGTACTAATTCCCTTGCATACTTATGGGCAAATACCTTCCTATTATGAGAGAGCTTGCCCTTTTAACCTAAAATTTTTTTACTTCTGGTTATCAAGTGTGGACCTTAACAAACTTGCCAACATGCTAATACTCGCCTTTTATCTTCACCCTTCTCTTTCGAAGAATAAAATCACAAGGTTGATCCATACAACTCTCGAATTAATGATGATGACTTTATTTCATCAGTTTGATGTCGAAGTTCTAATTTAAAGCATACATCTCTACTTAGGATTTCATTTTATCCTTTCTTCTAATGATTTTTCCCTTGTATATGTGATCAAGTGCCAAAAATGCTTCTTCCATTGGTACTATCAATATACAATCGAAATCGATGGTAGAGATGGCCTATCGTCTTGCTTGACTCAATGTACACTAGTCCTCTTCACTGTTGTTCTCATATGGGTTGTTTTCAAATGAGTTGTTTTCTGTTGTTTCCAAAAGAGTTACTTTTATTTGGGTTGTTATCAAATCAGTTGTTCTACAATGGATTCTTCACATTGGGGTTGTTCACATCTAGGTCGTTGTTTGGTGTATTCTTCTCTGCTAGGTTGTTATCTTGATGGGTTAGCTGGGATGTATTGTAATCTCCTGCCAGTGTTGATTCTCCCAACAAAATCATGCACATCAAAGCAACTAAACCGGTGTTATCGATATCATTAGGGAGTGGTTCCATGCTTTCGTCTCTATTTTGAGCATCCAATACATCATTTTGGGAAGTTCCTATTTCATTAACACATGGCTAGGATGTGTCAAGTGTCATATAAGATACTCTGTTTTGGTCTCTTGTTTACATGTATAAATGAAAAGCTAATTTACAAAATCCAAAAATCCTTGCAAGATAAACATCATTATAAATGAGGACTGCTAGCATTACATCCTTCTAATTTTTTTTCAACTAAGCATGAAGTTTTATCTCTTTTCCCTTGCATTCCATCCCAACACATCTTCCATTATCTTCATCAAACCAAGATATGTCAAATCCTATCCTCCATCGCAAAGATTTGTAGCACCGCCCTAATAAGTACCATGTTCCCATTTCTAGCAAACATCAAATATAGTTTAACCGCTTTCAAAGATTTGATATTAAAACAAGGTTAGAATGTCCTTAGCATGAACGAAAACAAAGTACTAGTATAACCCACAAAGCTTACAGATAACCCATATCACCTTTTCAGACAACCCGTAACAATTCTAGGTAATAACCTGTACATGAGGAAAAATAACCCATAAGGCTTATAGACAATCCATAACGGTTTAGAATATCATGATAATGCCCCTAGCATAAACAAAAACAAAGTACCAATACAATCTATAAATCTAACAGACAATCCATACCACCTTTCAAACAACATGTAACAGTTACAGGTGGCAACTCGTACAGAAGGAAAAACAACCAATAAGACTTATAGATAATCCAAAATGGTTTAGAATTGCATGATAATGCCTTTAGCATGAACAAAAATAAAGTACTAGTACAATCCATAAAGCTAACAGACAACCTGTACCACCTATCAAGCAACCCATAACAATTAATGTAACAATAGTACATGAGGAAAAACAACCTACAAGGCTTATAGACAATTCATAAAGGTTTAGAAATGCATGATAATTTCCCTAGCATGAGCATAAACAAAGTACAAGTACAGTCCATAAATCTTACAGATAACCTATACCACCATTCAAACAACTACAAACAATTATAGGTAACAACCTGCACATGAGGAAAAACAACTCATAAGGTTTATAGACAATCCATATCTGTTTTGAATTGTATGATAATGCCCCTATCATGAACAAAAACAAAGTACTAGCTAGTACAATCCATAAAGCTAGTAGATAAACCATACCATCTTTCAAGCAACCCTTAATAATTTTATGTAACAACAGTACATGAGGAAAAACAACCCATAAAGGTTTAGAAGTGCACGATAATTCCCAGAGCATGAACAAAAACAAAGTACCAATATAATCCATAATCTTACAGATAACTCATATCACCTTCCAAACAACTATTAACAGCCCGTGCATAAGGAAAAAGAACCCATAAGACTTACAAACAATCCATAATGGTTTAGAATTGCATGACAATGCCACTATCATGAACAAAAACAAAGTACAAGTACAATCCATAAAGTTTACAGATAACCCATACCACATTTCAAATAATCTGTCACAATAACAAGTAACAACCCATACAACTTTTCAAATAACTTTTTGATATAATCTTACATGCAACATAACTCAACGTGCATGAACCATAGAAACTAATACACAACCCCTAATCAATGCATATAACCCATACAATCTAGTTTTATGAAATTTCGATATGGGGTTTTGAGATTTGGCTTCTTTTTTCTTATTAAAGATTTGATATTTATTTCGAGTATTTTTGAAATTCTTGTTTTCATCTTATTAATTATGTTTATTGTTTTCGACTGATCATCTAGATTAATTTATTTGGCTACCAGCTTGATTTACAACAGAGAATTGCATGAGATTATATCTACTTTGTTTTATGTAATTTGAAGTTGATGATGCCTTCATGTTTAATGCAATTTAATTGGTTAAATCTATTGATCACTAAGATTTAGGTTTAATTGATTAAATTAGGGAGTTTATTTCTTGTTGCGAGAAATTGATCTAGTCAAAGGAATGGAATTTGAGCACTAAGATAAATTTCCAAAATCAACTAATCAATTGTCTTATTTGATCTATGATTAATCCCATAGCAATTTACTTACAGATTATTTTTTGTTAACAATTTCCTCATCTATTTTCTACTTTTTAAATCAATTTTTAATTCTTTTAAGAAACTTTTCCAAAAATCCACCCTTGTTACTTGTCAATTTGTTTTTATTAAACTTGGATTCAATTCTTTGTGGGTTCGACTCTACTTGCCCGAACTGCATAAGTTTGGTAATCAGGATTAATTTGTGTATTGTGACACCAAAATTTGGCCCCATTGCTGGGGAATTATTATTTAAGTCTAAGTTTTTTTCCAATTGACCTTTTTTTAAAAAATATGAATCTTTCTTGTTTTTCTTTTGATAATAATTTGATGGCCCGTGTGGATTATTTTTATTCGATGATTGTTAATAAGTTTTTTCTATTTTGCAAGGGATGGTGACTACATGCAACCATATGCTGGGCAATGGGAGCGAAATCATAATTCTCCATAATATTCTAACCCATCAATTTCCTATGATTCCCTATTTGAGAATTTTATTACTGGATTTACAACAATAGGGGAATCATGGATCCATATGGAGTATAGGCTAAAAAAATCACCAATTATTTGTTCCATGAATGAGAAGGAATTGGATAACAAATGGATCACGTGGAGCCAAGGAATATTAACCGAAGGTATTTTTGGGAGGCAACCCAAGAATAAGCTTTTTATCCTTTAATTTCATTTTTTTCTAATAGTGTAGGATTCAATTTTAGTATTATTTTTTACTACGTAACCCCATTTTTATTTTTAGGAAAATCATTGGAAAAGTTGAAGAAAATAAAGATGGACCATTCATGCATGGATTCCTACGATGATCTTTTTTGTGAGCTCTCTCGTAGTGGGTGACTATATCTTCTCCTCTTTTCTTTTTTTTTCTTTTCTATATATAAATATATATATATATATATTGTGTTATTGAGAATAATGTCAACTCTAAGTGTGGGGGAGTTGTCTTTTATGTTGTCTTTTATATTGTGACTATGTTTTGTCGTATTGTATGTTGTTTTAAATTGTTTCATTCTCTTAGCTTTTTTTTTTCCATTATTTTGCCTGTTTTTTGTTCTTAATTTTGTTTATGTTATTTTACTGTTTAGGTTAGTATGTGTTTATATTTGTGGCCAATGATATGATTATGAATCTTTGAACTTAGACATGAGATTTTTGAAATTTTATTGTGTTTTTGAAATTATTTGAACTTCTCTTTCCTTCTACATTCCCAAAAGTTTTGAACTACAATTCACACAACTTTACAAGATGATGTGATTTCTTTGAAAGGAAGTTTCATCAGAAACACACCAATTGAAAGGATTCATCAAAGGTTTGTTTTAAGTTAGTTAGAATGACCTATGAAGCATAATCTTCATCAACCATCCTCTTGATTTGGTAGACACATCGATACAATAACATAAAGTAATTGATAGAGCTCGTGTAGTCACTTAAGAACCCTAGAAGATTTGCCTACGAATTCACTAAAAGGATCACTTTAATCTTGAAGGTTTGTCTCTCAAAGAGAAAATGTGTTGTATTCATTCAAAGATGTATTCAATTACAAAATAAGAGGTATTTTATAGTCCAAAACTAATGTAGGGCTTGGCTGGAGTTCAAAATACCATTAAATCCCTAAACAAAGCATAATTCAACTGAAAACTGCATAAAAGATTACATTTGGAGTTGGCTGAACAGGGCTAACCGATGCTGGTGTCGATGCCAGTGCCGATACCAATTCTAGCTTTTGTTACCCTCAATAAATTCTCGGTTGCGGGCTGGCTGAACGTCTATTAGTGCTGAGCCTAACCGATGCCATGACAGGCTCTGGTTGTGGCACCGGTTAGCAATCCAAGTGTGGCATTTTATCCATTATTGCATCCTCTTTGCTTGCCTTCTTGTGACTCTTCTTCCAAGTGTTTTCTTAGGCCTTCATTGCTACAATTTTGTCTTGAAATGTCCCTTGTATGATCCTCTATTCCTTGAATTGATAATGCATTCCAAAGCTTTAAATCTTCCTTGTTCCATCCAACTTAACTTCATTGCAAATAGCCTCAATATCAAGTGGTGCTTTGTCGAATTCTAGAAATGTGATGAATGCCTTCTTCATCCTTAAAGCCCTAGCTCCCATTATAGATCCTTGAGGTGTTGACAGAGCCTGGTCTCCATCACAAAATTGCAGCCTGAGCACTTGATTTGAATCTTACTTAACCTTTTAAAATGAATTTTCTCATAAATAATCTTCATGATTCTTTTTTATACTAAAGAGAAGGATTACTCAAAAAGAGTTAGTTTGTTCTTGAATTTCACTTTTAACCTTATTTTTGAATTGTCACCCTAAAACTTTTCTTCATACATGCTTGAGGAGAAATCCATAGAAACGCGGTTAACTTGAGGATAACATAACTTGTTTGACTCGTTTGTGCCTTTCTTTAAGCTTGCCCTTTTACATTATATCCCTTGGTCCCTATTTGAGGGGAAATGAGAATAGTTTTCTAACTATTTTATTTCTTTGATTTTAAACCTCGTTATTTACTTTTCTATCTTATGCCTTAAATGTTTTTGAGAGAATGGCCAAATTCTTTTAGAACTCATTTTTTGTTGAAGAATTTGATGTTTAATTAAGGGTGAGTAATGATGCTGAATAGAGGATGCAAGAAGAATTTTGAGAAAAAGAAGAAGGTATTAATTTTTGTTGATGAAGAAAAGAAGAGAAAGCAAGGTGATGATGCTCTAAAAAAAAAAAAAAGCAATGAAGGAGTAGGTGAAAAGAAGGAGAATGATGTCTCATGTCTTAAAATATTTATGATATGAGTTATGGCCTTTACTTTAAAATTTTTATATTCTCTCATATGTTAAATTTTATCCTTAACCTTCGTTTGTAACGAATTCCAAAAGCGTAACATTACCAGCCAAAAGTCCTATTTGATTCAAGTAAACATGTTTCTATCATTAGTGGAGAGTGTGTGCATTGACAAGCTTATGTTTGTGGTTTTTTTTAAAAGCTTCTTGTGTTATTTTTGACTGAGATAATTTGATTGATGTGATCTTATCTTTAATACTCTTTTATATGTTAAAACATGAAGATTAAAAGATTTTAGGTTATGTTGGATAATGAATTGAATATTTTACTTGTAAATTAGGTGAACTTGTCAAACACTTGATGTACATTTTCTATGGGATTTGTGGTTTGGTATGAAGGGAATTATAATTTCTTGCATATTTCATTCCATGTCTTGTCTTTTGATTTGGAGATTTTATTATGAGGCTTTGTGTTTGTTGTTTCGTTCTTGGGGTTTTACAAGGAGTTTACATGAGGACAAGCAAAACTCTAAGTGTGGAGGAAACAAAGCTTGGTCATTTGCATCGCAACGCATGAAAATTAATATTAATTACCAAACTTATGCAGTTAGGGCAAGTATGGTTGAACCCACAAAGAATTGAATTCAAGGTTAATAAAAACCAATCGACAAGTGGCCAAAGGGGGATTGTTGGAAAAGTTTTATGAAAAAGAATTAAAAACTAATTTAAAGAGTAGAATAAAAATGAGAATATTGTTAACAAGAAACAACCCTAAGTAAATTGCTATGGAGTAAATCATAGATCAAATGAGACAATTGAGTAGTTGATTTTAGAATTTGTCTTAGCACTGAAATTCCTATCCATTAATGAGATCAATTTCTCGTAACAAGAAATAAAATCTCTAACTTAATTAATTAAAAATAAGCCTTAGCGATCAATATATTTAACCAATTAAATTGCATTAGACATCATCAATGTCAAATTACATAAAACAAAGTAACTTTAATCTCATGCAGGTTGATTCATGCAATTCTCTATTGTAAATCAAACCGATAGTCAAAACCTAATTTAAACAATAGTTGCTATTTGACAGATTTATCAATATTAGCGATAATATTTAAATCCCAATAATATAATCATGCAAATTAATTTAGGAGAATGGGCTAAATCAATAAACAGAATTAATAAGATGAAAACAATAATACTCAAGAATAAAGATCAAATTTTAATAGGAAAAACAAACCAAATCATTTAATACTTAATGTTCTTGTTAAAAAAAGAGAATTATTCACAAAACAAGATTAATAAACCAAAGAGAAAAAAGAAAAGAAATTTGTCAAGAAAACAATCTTCTTGTCTTCGGAACTTTTTGGAAAATCAATCTTAAAGTATGTACTGAGAATAGCCCTATTTATAGGGGTTTACTCTTTTAAAAATAACTAATTACCTATAATACTTTTAACAACTAATTAGAAGTTTATTACAAAATAGAATAAAAAAAGAAGTAAAAAATTTTTCAGAAAATAGGATATGTCACGATCTGGCATGCTACCATGCTATCTGGCACTCTTATTCGAGCCACAACAGACTCAAGTGTCCACTGGATGGGTGTTTGTTGGACGCTATTTCACATTTGTCTGCGCCATTTTCCTCTTGACCAAGCCAACTTCATTTTTTTTCAAGCATTTTATCCAATAAACCTCCTACATCAAAAATAAAATAAAGAGAAGTAAAATATATCTTAACTTGACATAATTAAACAAAATTTTTTTTAATTAAAGTCTATAAGATATATAATTAGACGGATTCGACCTCCTAACCTTCTCTGAAGATAATAACCGAGTACCTCGAGGACAAAAATATGATCAAATCATTTATCTTAAAACATAAAAATAAAAATAATTATTTATTTTTTAAGATAATAACGAACCATTTCTTTGTAAAAATGAAATCTTTACAAAGGAAAAGGAAGAAAGCTGTGAGTTTTAGTCAAAACTTGCACAACGAGGAACAAAGATCTGGCAGCCTGCGTTTGAACAGGTCAACCATGAAAAAAATTTGGATAGTTTATTTTTCAGATGGTAAGAATAATTATGTAAAATCACATCCTATTTTGAAAGATTTAAAATTAGATTTCCAAAAGTGAACATATGCTGCAATTACCACAACAAAATAAAATAAAACTTGAACCATGAGGGTAAGTGTAATCTTTAAAAAAACTAGAACTCAAATTAGCAGCCACTTCAAATTTTATTTACACATATACAACATAGGCTGGGAATCGATAACTTTGTAATCTTGACCATTATGTTAAATGTCAAAATTGGATTTACTCTTTTGCTATCAAAATGTAGTTACAAGACCAATGCCTAACTCCTCTGCTAGCTCATCCCACACCGGAAGAAGTGTCAACACCACAAGAAAAACTCCAAGTGTAAGAGCTGCTTTTCTCCAGGTTCCAACCTCGGTAACGTCATTCAAGCAGGGCTTCTCTGGAGTTCTCTGCACATATGCATTATTCTCTTATCAGTTTAAATTCAGATGACATAAATCAGCTGGAAATCAATGATTTATTTCAACTTCATTAACGCATCATACCTGACAGATCAACACGTACAATCCCCAGGGAAGGGATAAAGGTCCACCAAGCTGACAATAGAGTGATTTTTAGTGCAAGATTTGAGAAACATCATGCATTAAAAAGTTAATAATCCGTGAGTTGAAAGATAGGAATAAGAGAGGCAAAAAGAATTCACAGGAGAAGATAAAAGGCAGACATTTCCGTAAGACTCGTCACGATATCTCGTGGCTCATAAACATGCATCCAAATAGACATCACATGCATATTGAACGATTTAAAGATCCAGATTTTAAAAAATCACATACAACAACATGAGGTGCTACACTATCGTGGGTTCAACAGAAATTCAATGTGAAGAGAAAAGTTATACCACTCCTAGTCCCAGCAGTGTGTAAGTTGCCAGCCCAGAAGCAATGAGAGCATTTTTACCAAAAGCGCCCTGAGAAACATCAAAAGAAACAACGGGTCACATCTGTATGCTGCTTACCATTGTCTGAACGAAACCAGAAACGATTTGAAAGATATAACTTCTGTTCTTGTCCAATATTACACATTTTATATATCTGTCAAATTATATGCAATTGTCTGTTAAATTAGGAGATGGAAACCAGAGGATGTAATCCAAAAACATGTTCATATCATAAGATAATTTGGATCAACAATGAAAAAACCTTGCTTTTTAACTTAAATGATAATGAGACATCAAGGGAAGAAGTCTAGAACATTAATTTACACAAAGGAGTATGCATATGATATTAACAGACCATATTTTTCAATAAGCAGAATTTCAAAACTGTTAAGATACGTTATAAAAGCAATTTTAAAATCAGAACTTGAACTAATACATTGTTAAAGTTGTATTTCAGAAGTTCAAGAAATACTCAAGAATGTTAGAAATCCTTTCTGATATTAATTTACTTGAAAGAAACCTACGTCACTGTATTTATTTAACTGATTTCTATGCATGAATATAGCATTGCACCCATTGAATTGTTTCTCTGCAGCTAACAAAAACAATTCAAAAAGCCTCCTAGGCTCACAAAAGCCCCTGTGACTTCTAGAATCCTCCTTTCTCTAAAACAAAAGTTTATAGTCATTTTCTTTTTCATTAAGAAAAAAAAAATGGTTTCACTAAGAAAGGCACAACCTGCACTGCTCTTCCACCATCAAGACATCCAACTGGCAGCATGTTGAAAGCAGATGTTGTTAATCCACACCTGAAAAAGGCTAGGGTTTAAGCAGAAGAAATCAAAAGGTATAGGAAGAAAAGAGGTCCAGCAATGGCCCATTACCAGCCAGCAATCACAAGAGGATGAATTGGAACTGTTGCTGCATGTATTGCGCTGTAAATATGTAAGAGAGATGTGTCAATTACCTTAAGTAAATATAGAAACAGGTAAAAACTGATTACAAGATACTTTCAACCACTTATTCTGCCTATGCAAAAAGCAAGATTTCTCCAGAAAACTTGACATTGTAAAGAAATATATATTTCTATCTGATGAGTATTGAAAGTGCAGATCCTTTCACCCAATTGGAAAGGAAAACGAGCCCAATTGCCAAGAAGGAGAGAATCATGTATATTTGCAAGGATTAAGTAAAAGACCACGCAATCAAAACAGTACTACATAGAGTTAAACATCTGAAAGAAACTACAAACTTACGCATAACCAAGAGTAGCCCGACTGATAAGCCCAAGAAGTAATGAACCTTGAAAAAGTGTACTAGGAACAAGCACTAAATCATCTGCAACAGCAGGATTTGATGAAAGCAAAAGGCCAACAGTAAACATAGAGAAAGACAACAAACCACCAGCAAAAGGTCCAGCAAAGGAAATATCAACCTTTGTCTTCCGATCAGGAAGAATGGACTTGAACTGCAGCAACCAAGAACCATAAGTCAGAAGCTATCAATTAAGAATACAATAAGAGAATAAAAAACTACATGCATGAACTAGCATATAAACTATTATAGCAACAATAACAAATTTTAATGTTTATTCTATTCAGGAAATAAGTAGAAAAAAGAACCCTGGTTGTTTAGCTGGAAAGGAATAAACAAGGATCATCACTTCCATATTAATAATATATACAGCATTACCAAAGAGTAAAACAGGGAAAGTTATTGAAGATTTGCCTTTCAGGTGGATCCAATATTTACGAGCCCAGTTAGGTAACTAGTGAGTTTTGCCCATGACCTAATGCTGTGGTTATTTGGTAATTCTGTGATCTTAGGGAATACTTTGAAATTTAGAATTGTTTCTTTTCTTAACAAATAATTGTTAAGTATTGAAGAGCAAGGTATACGTGTTACAAAAGAAGTTTAGAAATTTTTGGATATCTTATTCACGAGTAATTTTACACATGCATATTGATGTGATCCTTGAATTGAAGTTTCTCAATTCCTTGGCCCAACTCACAAATCCATCAAATTAAAGACAGTCTCCAAGACTCATCAAGTGATTCAAGCTTAAAATAGCTTGACCTATGTTTTCAATACAACATCAACCAATCTCTTGATTTGGTAGACTTATCAACACCTAAGCCAAAGTAGATAAAAAGCCCTTATTTGAAGTTTCTAAAGAACCTCAAAAGAGCTCATAAGAACACTCAAAAGGAATCATGTTTGATTCAACTCAAATTGTCATATTGAATGAAAAGTGTTTGTAAGATATGATTTACTATTCATAATGCCATATATATAAGCAAAGACTTAAGAAAGACCTAAATAAAGTTCAAAGAACTTAAATACCTTAAAAATATATTAAAACTACATGAAAACCCAAGAAAAGTCAATAAAACATGGTTTGGATTGGTCAAAATTCAATTTAGCACGGTCAAAACTCAACTTGATACCTTAAAAATTGAAGTTGGTTTGCTGTTAGACCAGTGCCAGCCTCAGAAGTTAGGCAGAAGCACTGGCTTGGTTGGCTGTAGGACTGACGCCCGTGCCTGTGCCAGTCAGCCTCAAAAGTTAGGCACCGGAACAGTGCAGTGCGCTGGAAAACTCAAGCAGACGACATCGACCGTTCTCGAGCCATTTTCAAGCCATTTCAATCCTAATTGTTATTTCATGTTTTTAAAGCCTTCTACCACTATTTCCATGCTTGAAGTTGAAGTACAAATCTTTATACACAAGCCTCCATACATTTGTAAGATCACATCCAAAGAGAGCTTCAAGTTCTTCCATTCTTTGAGTTATTTGCAACAAGTCTTTTTTCATCTTTAAAATATCATTCTTTATCATTAGAATGTCAT
>JAWZTD010000119.1:387640-402354 GCA_035221335.1 Echites panduratus | reverse complement strand
TTTCAGGAAGTGAGAGTGGTGAAGATTCAGACTTTTATTAGAGAATTCTTGATCTATTATTATTATAGATTTATTAACATGAATTTATGTTTTTTTTTTTTGGAGAACTTTAAATTTGAGATTGAATTGTCTTTTCTATTTGTAAGAATTGAACTTTAGAAAAGGAAAAAAAAATTAGGACAGTTATTTATATAAAGGATATTATTTTTGTTATTTGTTTGAGGATTAGAACTTGGGAGAAATACCTTACAGGTTCAGCCATGTTTCCCCTTGGTTTTGGGGCGTGACAGTATTCATCCACATCGATTTTGTATTGCATGGGTTGTGTTTTTATCATTTGCTATTCAGTTTTTTTTATATAAAAGAATATTTTAGACATTTCAATACTATTAAAAAACCCAACTTAAAAGTAGGTCGTCTATACATCACAAAATGGTGTGCAAACATCCGTTCCCTAAATAAAAATAGGGTATGGATATATGCACAACTAAAAGGGTTAAGTACACCCACTAAATTTTAATGGACAAAATGAATCATATGAAAAAGACAAGAATAGCCTTTTCATAAAAGAAATTGCAAAACGAATAATTCACATTTTTGCTAAGTACACTCCCTTTGACCATCTCTGCTAAATTTAAAATATTTTTATTCCTCCCATTTTCATAACTTTGTTAAAATATTTTGATTCCACCCATTTTCATAACTTTGCATCCCCAAAAATAGTTCCGAGGGTCTTCAAGCAAGGCAACATCTTCAACATCTTGACATAAATCTCAAATGGCAATTGATTATACATCATCCCGTTCAAAAGAAGATAAATTGTAATAATAAAACTCGACTTTTCATTGTTCATTATGTTTTTATCATTTCTGTTTGACACATTAGTCAGTGAACCAGAGCTGACCACTAAGAGAGATTAGTCGGCCCAACTTGACAGATCAGATTGAAGAGGAGTTGGCCAAACTCAACCGACCACATTGCAAGGAGGTCGGCTGCATTTGACTGACTTCTCTTCAAAGAAGTCGAACCCCAACCTGACCAACCAAATTGAAGAGGAGTCAACCAGACTCAACCGACTTCCTTGCAATCAACTAGTTTTTTCTTTACAAGATTATGTTTCTGATAAAGTAAATTTGCTTTAAATGATAACACTATCAATTGTGTATTTGCAGGTTTATTAACTATAGGGTAGCCCCTCCTAAAATGGGTTAAGAGGCACCCATGACATCAGCAAGAACTAGGTGGACTGCCATAGCATCATTTTCTGTCGTGTGACTATATTCGGGCACTATGTTGGGCTTGCTATCCATCGACTTTGGAATAGTGAATCTCATACCACAGTGCATGGATATATGTGGTGCACTTGGCTTTATAAAGGTCTTAACATAATAATTTCTTGAGCGTACGTGGTCAAAGCTTCTTTACCCATAAATAACTTGCAAACAAAAGATAATGTTATTAGCAACATATTTTAAAATAAATAAAAGACTAAAAAAATTATAACATCAAGGAATGCCTCATGATTTGTAAAATGAGTTATATAACCCATCAATAATGATAGTTCTTCCACTTCATTACTGGCTTCACTGGAATTAATAGTTTGAATGAAAAAATGAATCAGTAAGCATGGTTACTTTAATGAGGTTGGTTGCATCTGACACGGATAATAAAGGTATTTAGAAAAATCTGATGTTCATATTCTAAAGCTATAGTGCAATATCTTTGTACTTCAATTTGGGGGAAATATTTGCAGCCGTCCAAGAAGGCTGCTCTATGTATTAGCACTCGAGACATCGGTAGTCTCAAACAGAAGGCATAGAAACTACATACAGGGAAGATGTATTTTCTCCTCACCACATCACACACACTAGTTTTCTTCTCCTTTGATAAGTCACAAATTTAATAGCTTATCTGGTAGCATGAGGCAAAGTCCATTTAAGCAAGTTTATCAATTGAAAACTGCAATTTGCAGATATAGTGATGCTTCATTAACCTCTGAAGAAGTGATCTCACTTGGCCTCTAACGTTGAATTATTGAGAACTTTAACTAATAAGTTTAAAAATATTTCTGAAAACAAATGGTTTTACTACATTTTTCTTTAAAGTTTTTCTTGATTTCTCCTTAAAATTCTCTTTGGTTTTAGATAGTGCAATTTGAGAATGCCACTATCTATATTTTGTTTCATTCTCTTTTCATACGAATTAGTTAATGAATGAGAAAAAACTTAACTTGCATAAAACAGGCTTTATTTGTTTGAAGTGAAAATAGGCATTCGAGCATTACCATTTATCATGCAAATTTAATGGAGAAAATATATTTGTATTTTTTTTTTTTTGTTTACCTCTAAAATTATGGATTTGTAAATGGTACAGGTGTGACCCTATATTGCGGGTTGGAAAAAGAATAAGTCAACTCTTTTACAAATGAGCAGATATAATGCTCTCAAATCATCTACCTATCAGTTCGATGCCCAATTTTAAAGAAAAAATTTCAAGTCTTTAAAATGATTTTTACACCTCCAAAAAGAAAATTCATACTTCATTCTACTTCAAATCAAAGGTTTCATTTTTCCACCGATGTTGAAGGTTTGATTGTAATTTAGAAGATGTAGTTGACAATTTTGAAAGTTATCTTAATAATGGGATATATTTAAGAGTGTTGATATCCACACACCATTTTCTTATTGACACACAACTATTTATTTCAACACCCTCCATTTTTATTAACACACACCTCAAACTTCCAAAAATAACCCAAGCAAAAAAAAAAGATGCATACAACCCATTTGCCCACATTTATAAACACACACACCTTCCCTCTTCCCCACCCTTCTATGAGAGACAGTCAAGATTTCAACCGCCGATCGAGGATCTTCAATTGACAAAGGAAGAAGGCCAAACTAAATTGTTGCTGGTGTAGGAAGACCTACGCAGCTCCACCAAGCTCTACTTCCACCACAAGAGTCCTCCTCTGTGACATTTTTCAACCGCCGAGTGTCATCCAACATTTCCAAAAGCCAACTATGAGTATTTTTTTTTTTCAAAAAGTTTCAAGTCTTATTTGTCATGAGATAGCCTCCATATTGTTCTTATGAATGTCCATCTGTTGTGATTTTGTGAATTTGTATTCTTATTGCTTGGAGGATGTATTAATTAGAGATGCATGTTCCAGATGAATTGCTTCCATGTAATTGGAAAATAAAAATATACATAGTATTAAAGAAAATCGTAATCTAAATGCTATGCAAACACATTTGTGATCAGTATGAATCTAATTGTAGTTGCAGCTTTGAAGAAATAGCTATAAGTTCCTTTGTGGATAGGAAAAACTTTTAGTCAGCCAAATGTTAACATTTTTTTCTACCATAAGTAATCGAAACAATTGATAAAAGTAGGTAAGAAGCTGTCGAATTTGTTCTACAAATTCGGCAATAAGTGATCACACATCTCAAAAACATCACTTAGTAGTGGCCGAATTATCCTCAAATAGTCGGCAACAAGTTACCGAAAAACCCAAAGCTAGTCAGTGACAAGTTACAGAGAATGTGAGACATAGTTGGCAATAACTGGCCCAAAAAAACTTTAAATATCTGGATGTGTTGACCTTTCTCCTACCTTTGGACTATAAATTTTAGCTTATTGGTGATCTATTTCTTTAATGAAAAATAACACTTTTTTTTTTAAAGAAAAAAAAGCACTTCAAAGGTTAAAATACTTACTTTATTCCTCTAAAATTATTATACATCTTAGACCTCTCTATAAAATTATTATTCTTTTTATCCTCTAAAACAGTTATTTTAGTAAAATTGTCATCTTCAAAATTAGTATACATTATCCACCTCCTTGAAAATTGATTATACTTTTTTGTCTCTTTAAAAGAGTTATTGTAATAAAATTATTATAATCTTCTTTCCTTTTTCTTTCTTTCCCTTTAGCACATCTATTTATTCATTAGTACTACATAGTTTTGATAGTCATGTTAAGAATTTTCTTTCTTAACAATCATTCAAATTATATTTATTCGAGAATTCTATTGTCCATCATACAACATTTCTATATATAAGTTTTGTTTTCATTAAACTCAATCATTAGGAAATGTTTTCGTCTTGAATATTTGGTTGTCTCAAAGATGCATTGTAGGATGTGTTGCTCCTAGAGTTTCCACTGTTATTTCTTATGATTTATTTTATTTATCATGCTATTTATTTTGACAATATTAATACACTGTTTTGTTGTCTTAGTAGAACATGAGGGCACTCAGGATTGGCAAGGAAGCACCTACGGCATCTAATCGTCATAAGAGTAATGTAACTGAGGGATAGACATCTTCCGCGCAGCAGGCAGAGTATCTTGATGTGCCCGACATACACTCTGACAGCATCTTCTCATACCCCTAGGTGTAGCTTTAGGATTACAAGGTTCTAGCACAAGTTGACATTGATGCAGATATTGATGACATTCTCGAGGAGGATGAGACTGCAATTGTTGCACCATTTAATGGAGGCCCAGAAGATGGGTCGTTGCTCAGCCAATATGCAACCCACGTTGCAAGATATATTTGCGTTGGAAAGGTAACAACAAAATCATAAAGGTCTTGATGATATAGATATCTATATTGTTCAATGAACTTGACTAACCCTTCATTAAACACTAAACGTAGGAAAGAGTCCTCTAAAGTGTATACACCACCTATAGCAACTGCTGAAATGGGATATCCAGCGAGATAGAAGCAACAAGTTGAGGTTTCACTCATTTTTTGAGGCAAGTGGTTTGGCTCCATTGATGAGATTTCTCTATCAATATGTGGATAGAGTGTTAGCCTCAGCCTTTCTGGAGAGATGGCATCCAGAGACTAACACATCTCATATGTCGTGGAGAGAGATAACCGTCATATTAGATGACATCACCTATATATATGGGATTCCTGTTTCTGGACTGTCATTATGTATACCTATGAGATAAGAGCAGTTGAGGGGAGAGGACTTGCTTGTTAGGTTGTTGGGGTGTAGCCTAGAGGATGCGAGAGATGAGCTAGGAAAGAAGACTGATATATCCTTAATATGATTGAAGTGGCTTAGGGATCGATACAAACACTTTGATGATACTGACACGGATGAGAGGATACAAGCTTGTTTTCGAGCTTACATTCTTTGCCTGCTCGGTTGTACTGTCTTCTCAGACAAGACCAGCACTAGAGTGAACTGTAGTCTATTGCAACTATTAGTTAACCTACAAGGTATACATAGTTATGCATGGGGTGTAGGAGAGTTAGCATATCTATATATGTAGTTGGGACATGGGTGTCAGTGGAGGTGCAAGTAATTTGCTGATCCAATATCCTTGTTATAAGCATGGATATATGAGCACTTCAAGACTCAGCGGGTTGTGTATTCTCCAGCATATGAGTTGCATGAGCCGAGGGTTCTGATGTGGAATGCAAATCGTGCCTTTGGAGGTACCACTGATAGGCTCAGGGCAATCCGAGAACAATTGGATGCAATGGATTATCAGAGAGTAAGTTTATTTACATGTTTGTTTACTTATGTTAAGTTGACATACGTGGTTCAATTTAATTTAACTTGACAAGTGCATTAATCTCCTTTTTTATCTATGTTTACGGATGTGAAACAGATTGAATGGACTAAATATCATGACGGACGGCTTCATCATCTATTCCGGGATATCAGCCTATTCTGTTTGACCTTATGCTTCATGGAGTATCTTGAGGGGTATCATCCCGATCGAGTCCTTAGGCAATTCAGGTTTATTCAAGGGATTTCTTGGCTGTGTGAGCAAGTTGCGGTTAAGTCCATAAAAGGTCACCTAACGCCAAAGAAGAGAGCACTTCTGAGCTTGGTTTTAGATAATTGGGTTAACTGGGTGTTGCAGATGGTTGTAAGAGCCTGTCTTGATATAGATCGTGGGTACTTGACATGATTTCGGAGAGTGTGACACCCAATCGTCCAGCACCAGACTCAAAAGTCTGCTCTTGTGCACGTTTCCAGTATCTCTCAGCATAATGCTCGATATGTGATGACGGATGATGATCCGTAGCACTGGATGAGATTTCTCCTTCCTGGTATAGTGGTTGAGGCCAAACCACGATATCACATACACCAGAGTTCAGCTTATTACATGCAGTAGCTACATAACATTACCAGATCACTGAGCCAGGTTCTAGACCCTGATCATGTCATACCCGATGGTGACAATGCCCTTGATATCCATCTTGTTTACCGGCAACGACCTCGACATTAGCTCTTTACTATTTTGTAATATATTAGAAATTTATGTAATGTTTCATAATTGTGACTTATGTAAACAACATTTTTATTATTGCATTTACGATGTTGGTGATTTATATCTTATTTATCTTCCATTTGGACTTGTAACTCATTGAAACCTTACCAAATGCTGTTGTCGTTTTCGAATATGTTCATTATTCCTTAGCTTTTGCAAAGACTATAGTTCACAATAATACCTTGCCAGTTTGGTTGCTTAGGCGTATGGATTGATGAAGTTCGAAAAGATTTACTTGTAACCACAATAATACCTTGCCAGTTCACAATAATGATCCACCATAATTAGTCTGTCTTTTTAAGTTTAAATAATTAGTTGTTCTCACCATAATTATAAATTTCTAGCATGAATTCCACCAAAAAGACAGATGATGCGATATAAAGACAAGCCAGAAATAATTTCTCGACAATGCTGTGAAATGTCGGGAAGAAGTAGTCGACTGGAGCTAACATAGTCGGCAGCAAGTCAACGACTGGATAGATCATAATCGTCCACATCTGGCATAAAATTATCAACAAAGTCGGTATCCTATGGACGACTTTCATCTACAAAGTCTGTAGATACCCATCAACTATTTTTCAATGACTTCTTCTTCTTACTGTCGAAATGCTGAAGTCCAGCAAGTTTTTATGTGAAATTCAAATAACATATTGCAAGTGCAAACAAATTCCAAAAGAGAACATCATAAAGTTTAAAATGTTTATGCATTTAATCGTTTTCAAGAAATTGAATTATATATCAAAATGAGATCTCCTAAAACTATATAAATATATATATATATATCAATACATACTGAAATATAACTAGATACACTAGACACCTCCATCACTATCAACTATTTACAGTGTCTCTATTGAGTCTTGCCATGTGTTTGAAAGCATATCGTGGTAGGAGTTGCTATCTGTATACCTTCTATCCCATCCCAAAACATCAGGTCCATGAAACACATACCATACCCTATGAATATGTGGTATGACCGAATTCGGTTTCATGAATACAGTGATTCCCCTTCACGAAGCCAAGACTGATCTCTTGCCAAAATAGCAATGCTTCTATAGCTTGGTGGAAGGGGAGTCAGACATATAGCATGAGAGAAGAAGCAAACAGTAAACTATGGCTACGATGAGGGCCATGTCAGGCAATATCATCTACCTCTCATAAGGAGCAGTAGAGTCATAGCAATCCAAAGAGTTTTGGATTTCAGTGAATCTATCAATGAAAATGGAGGTATATAGATAGGCATGAGCATCCATCTCGCTGCCAAGTTCAGACTTGACCTTGCCCAGCCGTCATCTCCATATCCGACTAGCCCCACCACAGATCCAAAACCACAATGGCCATCTGTAGTGACATCCTCGATATGATCAATACAAGGTCGTAGCTAACCAAGTAATGCATCGACGAACACATCGACCATGCTGGGGAGGTTGCTTCTTTTTCCTACTCTGTTTCTATCAGGATTAAAACAAACACATGTAGAAGCAGGCTGCAAATCAAAGGTTTGAACAAGTATCATCCCATGTTGGGAATCTGCTAACTTAAATGCAGATGGATCACCTCTAACTCCAGGGCGATCTTGAGTCTTTACCTTCACAGTTGGCTCCCTTAGATGAGTGGTCTCAGGGTGACATATTTTAGTCAGCTTTCTTAACATTATCGGCCTCTCATTGTCGCTAACTTGCTCAAACTTATCCCAAAACTCTAGCTGGCAAGACTCTAGGGCAGGAGCTCCAAGGGAAACAAGAGGAGCCTTATGGCTCGAGGGCTTGCTATTGATCAGGATTAATAACTTTTGCCAGTGGGGATCAACTGTACACATTGGAATAAGCCTTCCCTCAGCACAGATCGTGTGCACATGATAATCCATGAGTCTTCCTAATCGGACCACCACAGTGCTCTCGCATCTTGAACCGTAATAAGTCTGCCAACTTCAACTCCATCAAGATGATTTCCAAGGCAATTATAGACACGAACCCATGTAACTCTTTGAAAACTTGTGGCCGGAAATGGTGTTGCACAACATGTTTACTTTTCTCAAACAAAGAATTTATCTTGTTATGTTGTAGCTCTAGTAGTTGGTGTATCATATCCCAACAATTGTCAAAAGTGCCTTGAGAGGTCCCGAGGTTCCTCTTCAATCTAACTTGGGCGCTCTCAACCCTTTCAGCAAACCAAACCACATATCTATGGAATACTATCACATTATGATGTAACAAACAATTAGTAATGTAAAAGAACCTTTTTATGTCAAGTGACGAACCTATTAGTTATAGTGCAGCCATAGTGTCGAATTTTATCTGTCAGTGCCAACACAAGCCTATCCTTATAGTTGTCCAACCAAACAATCTTCACGTAGCTTAGTGCCTCTAGGTATGACGAGAAGTCTATCTCAAATTACCCAAGGTTACAATGATATAAATCCTCTATCTGTGTGAGGACAAACACGTTCCATCTAGTAAGGAAGCTCTCCTACATGCTTGCTTTGAAATACTTCTTGTATTTTGCCAGCACATTTCTTGAAATGTGCCACATACACAACAAGTGTCGTGTTTATGGAAACACGTCTGATATGACATTCATCAATCCTATCTTTCGGTTCGTAGTGATGACATAGGGATATGAGTTATCTTTCACCAATTCCTTCTGTCTTGACAATGTCCAACTATAAATTTCCTCGCACTCCGCATTCATATAACTGTAAGCCACTGAAAAGGTCAAGTCAATAGAAGTAACACCAACAACCTCAAATAAAGGGAGACTGTACCTATTTATCTTATATGTGCAATCCATAAGCAGCACCTTTGGAAAAGTATGCAATAATATAACACTAGTATAGTAGGTAAAGAATAAGTCTTGAACTTCATCTGTGTCACCATCACTCCTATGCCACTCATAGTATCCATTCTTCAAGATCTTATTCATCAGTATATTGTCCTCATAGTAGATGCTTTGGAAGGATCACGATGCTTCAATGATGATAAAATGTCCTTTGAACGTGCCAAAGAGAATGATATCTCAGCAACAATAGTCTCCTCGTGAGGTTATAGTGCCAACAAATGAATGTCCTTCCAGTATTGCATTTTAAGATGATTATGTGTGCCACATCTCACCTCCAGTACAAACAAATCATCACCAGGTAATTGTTTCTCCGTCAATGGGAAAGGACATTTTCATTTTTTTGTTCCAACATTACTTTTCTTCATCTTTCTCTTATCATTGGGCATGGCTTCATCTCCTTCGAGCTTTACTGGTTTTCTGTATTTTCCACATCTCTCACATCCCAAGTATACTTTTGGAGTTTTCTTTGATTGGCAGAAGTTGAGGTTTGCGTAACAATTACAAATCTCAATTCTTGACCCCTTTGGCAAGCCCACGATATTAAAGCTTCTTTGCCTTGGAAATACAGCAATTCAAACAGTGACTTAATATGACATGCCTCCAGATCTTACTTTTCTTCAACCAAATATTGAAACTTCTTAATATGACTCATACCTCATAGTTCTTAAAATGCGTCGTATAATCAATTAGTAAAGTTAAATCTTTAACTTCATTACTCCCTTTGCTAGAAATAATGGTCTGTAAAAAAAAAAAAGGTAACAAGATGGTTGTGAGAATAGAATATAATTTTGGAACACATCAAATAATTTCTTGACTGAAAATAAACAAGTTTCGCTTAGTTACAATCGACTGGACCTCACTATGGTCAGCCATCTACTATCGAAAATAATAAAAAATTCCGACCATCTTTTTCCAAATAATTGTCAACATGTCGGCAACATCTTATCGACTGGATTGAACAAAATCGGTACTCTCTGACTGAAATTTATGAAATAAATCGGTAGGTTGTGGCCGAGTTCTTGGCTAAATGGTTAGCACGGGTTTGCCGACTTCGTGTGCGACCATAAAATATTTCATACGATATTTATACATCAAAATACTATAAAAACTTATCATTTTTTCATCATGTATCCTTACAGATGCAATGTTAGATTCTATTATATTTAAAAACTGTTTTTTTTTTTTAACAAGAGTCATTCAATGTGGGTTGAAATTTTTTTTCCGAAGGAGGTTGTTTAGTTTGTATTGTGACGAAAACTGAGCTTTAGTTTCTGCCAAAACCTTTTTTATTACCTTCTATGTGATTGTACATTTATCACCTTTTTTTTCCTAAAAGGTTGGTTTAGTCTTTTTAATACTAAAAACTATTCCAACTTAAAAAAGAGACGTGTGTTTATCATAAAAGGATGTGCAAACATTTGCATCCTATATTTAAGGTTAGTTTGGATTGACCATCCAAATGGATGTTATCATCAAATTTTATAAAATATAAATTTAGATTGGATCCGTTATTTGTTCAAAATAAAAATATTCGATTTAAATTTAAATTAGAAGACTCATTTAAGATGGGATGAATCAATTTCTTTTAAATTTTTAAATAAAAAAAGATTTCAATTAACATATACATTTTACATAATAAAGAATAGAAGTAAAAATAATCAATCCAAACTTAGCCTTAATATATTTGGAGATTGTATGTATCCTCAGCCTTAAAATTATAAATTGAGTGATTTCAGGTCTCGAAAAAGTTTGTGTAGGAGGGGTTCCCAACATCCACAAAAGAATGAAAAACCTGAACCAAGATATAGACCTCACACGTCTCCATCACTGATGGAAGAGCTGTTCCCTTGTCTGCCGGTTTTCAAAACCAGGTGCAAAACCAAAGAAGCGGAAAAACGAAACCTGCTGAGATGAGTCGACCCATCAAATTAAGTTGTGGAACTTTCTCCGATAGATAGAAGAATACACACGTTTTCTTTTGTATTCACGTTGTAAGTGGTGCGCCTTTTCGGGATATGCTGCCGTCCTGGGTCCCCAACCCATTCGGATAAGTGAATTTATATTTTTTCTGGTAGGGACATTTGATTGACACTGCAGCTAGAGTTAGTCTTCAAGTAAGAATTACAGAAAAATAAAATCAAAGCAGTCGTTGGTTCATTCATCCTCAACTATAGCCTGCTTTCTCGGAAAGGAGAGCATCTCATGCTATCAACGAAGGTTATCACCCTTTGCGTTTTTTTTGTCAGTAAGTTGACATGGAAAAGGGCTGCGGTGGGGTGGATGCGAGTGGCTTAACTGCGGCAGCATCACGTCAACTAAGATGTTTGGTTAGGAGAAAGAGAATTGACTCAAAGGAAACTGCCTCTGGACGTCCCCAATTGGCACGGAGATTATCGGTTTTTGACCTCGTTGCCATCGGTGCGTTAACTTTTCAATTTTATGATCTCAAAATCAGAGTTATTGCTTTTGTTATAAATTTAATCAAGTGAAAAGAGAAATACTGAACTGGCAAGTGCCTCACTTACATGCTTATTCATGTTTTATATTTGGATTACTGGATGTCATATAAAAAACAAGTGGATTTCATATTTTATAAATCAAAATTTGAGAAATGGAAGGCTTCTTAAAGTCAGAAATTGAACTGGAACCAGTGGATTGCATATTTTCACTAAAAAGCACCTGGAAATTGAATTTGTGTGTACTGTTAATTGGACCTTTTCCGTCTAAGCTAATTGCTAGTCTGTTAACGGTTAAGCAATTCCTGTTGTTTAGTAATGCTACTGCTAAAGCCAACAAGAACAATGGTTATATCTTCAAATTGTAATGATCAACTACTGCTTGCATCATAGTCCACTCTAGATTTTTATTGGATTGTGCTACTGCTGACCAATCAAAACTACGCTGTCTGAGCATACAATTATTAATCTATTTAATATCAGGTTCCTGAAGGTCCCAATGGATGACTGTATATAGGTCTTGATCAGATTCCTGTTGTTTATGATAAATCTTCATGCGAATGATCTTGGTTGAACAGTTTTTGGGTATATAGGCATTGCTTTGAGTGCTAGGATTAATGAAAATGCCTTTCTCATGCTCTCTTTAGTGTCACTACTTTAATCAGTATTAAGAAAATAATGTGCATTGCTTCTGTAAACCTTGAATTTTTGTGAAGTTGATAATTATAGTAATAGAAATGTACCATGGACTTTAAGGTTGTGGAGCAAACCTTTTCATTTTCTGTAGTCTCCCGCAACTTATTCAAGTAGTCAGGAATAAAATTGGCAGAGTCATGGGTAGGCCCCTCTTTTCTCCTCACAGGAAAGTTACTCAAGAATAAGGATAAACACGACATGCCATTCTTCTGGTTCTTAAGATAGTAGAATATGGTAAAATGTCATATGAAGTTTGTCTTTAATTTGATAAAGCTCTAGTCTGAAAGGAATTGTAGGAGAAATGTTGAGGAGTTCCCTGATTTTGTTTTGTTTTGTTTGGCACTTGTGCAATTCCTTGAGCTTGATGACGCACTTATATTTTGAGCTAATGCTACTCATGCATCGCCTTGCACTCTACTATAACATTTTCTTTAATAAGAAACCTACTGAGTTCTTCAGAATACTATTTTTATCGTTCTCAAGTTTCTTTATTTAGGAGTTGGAGCAACGATAGGGGCTGGAGTGTATATTCTCGTTGGAACAGTTGCTAGAGAGCACACAGGACCTGCTCTTCCTGTTTCTTTCCTAATAGCTGGAATAGCATCAGGACTTTCTGCATTTTGTTATGCAGAGCTTGCATGCCGTTGTCCATCTGCAGGGAGTGCCTATCATTACTCTTACATCTGCATTGGAGAAGGGTAAATAAGAATTGATCTTTCAAAAATCCTTCATAAATTCTTCATATTGGTATTTTAAAAGAAATCACAAAGATTTGAGCACTCAACTCCTTTCCCACATTCCATTGATTTCATTCCTTATGAAATGTTATCTGACTTTTAATTACTATCCCCTTAATAAGTTAGTCCTAAATAAGCTTCTTAATGAAGCATTTCCCTCTTCTGCAACATGACCTCTCATTCTCTTACTCTAAGCTCTTTCATTGCATCTTTAGAGTCCAACCTCTTGTAATGTCCTATTCTATGAATATTTTATTGAATAAAGATTAACATATCTACTTCCCCTGGCTCATGGGGTATGATGGACATGTTAAAGTTTAGCCTAAGACTAATCTTTCTGGTTCCCATGAATTCAAGTTAAGGGCCTTGAACAAATGTTTTTCTCTTTATTTGGTAAGCAAAGAGTATTCTTTCTTATCATGTTTTTGAGGACCTATTGCCTAAGAATTTCAAGGAAAGGAAAATCAGAGTAATACGATTAGGGATTGAAATCAGAACTGGCAACATCCAATAGAGGAAAAAAGTCCTTTTTTTGCCTTGACTGATAACCCAAAAAGAAGTAAAAAAGGAAAAAGAAAGAGGAATATTAAAACCTTATTCTTCTTTTCCCGTTTTAACATCATTCATTTCAAGTTACTCAATACTCAAGTGGGTTCTTTTGTGGAGATTTATGATATGCCGAAACAAAAAGCAACTTGTTGCACAAGACGTCAATAAATACAAGCTTCAGTAAGTGGTTTAGCATTTCAAACCTTATTCTGATTGTATAGAGGGTTCTTTCATGTTTTGGTTAGGAAATTGAAAAGGGAAGAAGCAAATGATAAATCTTGTCAACCTCCAAATGCTTATGTTAATTACAAGTCAATATTTTCACAAAGTTGAAACCCTGAAGATCTAACTCTTGAAGGACATATCCAACATCTTAGACCTATGTGAAAAACAACATCGATTCCATCTCCCAGAGAAAATCAGTCTTGCAGTGAGGAATTCATCCCAAAAGTCAAAACTTGGTTTTCTAAATTAAGAAATTACTTTCTCTTTCACTCTTTAAGTTCTGTTATACGCAATGTGCCTTCAATTGGTAATCTAGTTCTTTTGGTTACTCAACAGTGTTGCATGGTTGATTGGGTGGTCGTTGATACTAGAATTTACTCTTGGTGGTGCAGCTGTTGCTCGTGGGGCATCCCCAAATCTGGTGCAAAGTCATTATTTTGAGCTATGCATGCCTTCCCCTTTCGTTTTCCATTGTGCAATCTACCTAGTTATATTTCACCTGTCTTGTTTTTTGTATCTGTATGCATGTGTGTTTCTCTCGATTTATATGGTGCTGTTTGCTTTCATTAACTGCTAGCTGGAGGAATGGTTGACGACTTGTTTACATGATAGTCTGATGTTCATTCCCTAGATCTGCTTTGCAATGTGCCAAACCTTTCTAAAAGTGATGATAGAAGTTAATGATCTAGAAGTCTTCAAGAAAAAAACTTTGCTGTCTAAAGAAGACAAAGGGCTGTTAAATTTCTGGTGTATATATTATTCACATAGGATTATATATCATCAAATTGTATGATTGTATATGGGGCTTGAGTGATGATCCATCAAATCCGATAAGTTTGGGTTACCTAAACTAGAACCTAAATTAATCCATCAAATCATTCTAGGATCTGCTGTATCCTATATACAATCATAG
>JAWZTD010000119.1:370437-387540 GCA_035221335.1 Echites panduratus | reverse complement strand
TTGGGTTACCTAAACTAGAACCTAAATTAATCCATCAAATCATTCTAGGATCTGCTGTATCCTATATACAATCATAGAATTTTCCAATATTTGTTAACACTCTCCCTCAAGATGGAGGGAAGATGTGAATGATACCCAGCTAGCTTGTTACAAATGTAATCAACTCAAGAACCATCTAATGCTTTGGTAAAATTATATAAAAAATGATATCCTGTTATTTTGAGCTACGTGTGTCTTCCTTCTCTTCTTCCACTGTGCAATTGACCTAGTTATATTCACATGTCGTGTTTTTGTCTGTTGTTTCACCTCTCCATTTATATATATGGTACTATTTGCTTTCATTAACTACTAGCTGTAGAAAAGAGTAGCGGACTTGTTTACATGATAGTTTGATGCTCATTCCCTAGATCTGCATGGCAAAGTGTTATCTAGAAGTCTTTCAGATTTTTTTTGTAGAAAAAAGCATTGCTAAGTGTAAAGAAGATGCAGGATTTAGGAAATTTCTTTGTGTATATTATTCACAATGATTATATATTTATGCAAGTTTAGGTTACCAAAGGTCCAAAATTAAATCAACCAAATCAGTCAATGTAAGATTTGTTGTATTCTATACAATCATAGACTTTTTTAATCATGCCTTGCTAGCGTGTTGCAAATGTAAATAACTTGAGCTCCATTCAACACTTAAAAGTAAAATCATTTCCAAACCGATCACTGGTTTTGACATATCTTGTAGAGATACATTTGTCCTAAATCTTATCTTAAATTAACTGAAAATCAATCTCGATATGTTTAGTCCTTTCATGAAGGAAAAGGATCAGACCATCAGCATTAAGTGTAAACTAATTATCACACCATTGAATTAGTAAACTTAAGTCCCACTTCTATTAATATTAGGTGAACTATATAATTTCACATGCAGAATGAGTTGTTGCCCTATACTGCAACAAGTTGCTTATTACCCTTTCAAGACACTAAGTTACCCTATATTGAGTGGTAGATTCCCGTGAATCTTGGAACCTCCCCAATTACATTTGAGAATTCAAAGTTAGTGTATCTATACTTCCTAGAAACCAAGCCACACTAGGGAGCTCCTTTAAGATATGAAAGAATTTGCCCAACCAATTTCCAATGATCAAGTGAGGGAGAAGTCATGATCAACTTACAACACCCACAAAGTACATAGTAACAGGGCAAGTTAGAAAAATAATTGAGCTTCCCAACCAATTGTTAGCATACCACTAGATCTTCAAACAAATCACCGTCTTCTTTTTCAAGATAGGAGTTATAGGTGTACTACAAGATTTAGCTCCTAACATTCCCATCTCTTGCAGTAAGTCAAATGCATAGTTCCTATCTCTTAACATGACCCCCTCATGTTTGGGTCGAACTCAAATTCTCACTAAGAGGCCCACCAAGTGGTCAACAAAAGGCAGGCAAAATATAACAAATTTGCCAAAACAAGAGTTGAACCCTTGACTTCCCACTCCGATACCATATTAAAATTTCCTCCTGCTCTAAAAGTTAACTAGTAGAGAAGGATCAAATTTAACCTTTTATCATTGTTAAAAGGAATTCTTGTACAGTCTAGTTCTTATTCTAGTTCCTTGTTTCTCTTGAACTATAGCCGCTGACTTTTGAGAGACTATTTTTTCCTCCTATTAATAGACAGAGAATGTGCTTATGATATGAATTTACTTCTAATTGGCGTGCTTCTTTCATGTGACACCACCAATCCATTTTCTATATAACAACTTGTTTACTGAGTGCTGTTTAAATTTAGGCTTGTTCTCTTTCTGAGTTTAAAATTTCTTGAGGAAGATAGGATCATCCATATTTGGACTTTTCTCAACACTTATAGTAAATTCTACTGACAAATGCTATTGATTTTGTTATTGCAAGTGGTCTTCTTCCCTCCTACATTGCAAGTAAATGAGATTTATAAACCATTAGATTAATAGCATAGAACTTTAACAACAATAAGATTTGTGAATCATAAGGTATCTCTAATCAGCTGTATCACTCGCCTGTGCTTTTGATTTTGATTTGATGAAAGATGAGTATGAAGTTAAAGTGAGATAAGACTAGTACATGATGCTTCAAAGAAATATTCTCTACCAAAAATTGATACATGTTAAACAAAATTACAAAGGACAGGAGTTGAAGTTGTAAATGGGAAGTTTCTAGAGTTAAAGACATTTCTGCTGATTCTTAATCAAGAAGTTTACATTGGCTCCTTGAAACTCCTCAATCTTCTTTTAGTATTATGTTTCTCTCTTGATCATGAAGTTACTTGATTCGTCGTTGAACTTGTGGTTGTATTACTTTACAACGTTCATTTAGCTCGAATTTCAAAAGTGTAATGGCCTTATCATCTAGGTTTGACTTCAATCAAAAGATTATTTGCTCTCAATATTAATATCTTTTATATCTTTTTACTATTTCAAGTTTTGCTTCTTGCAATGATTTTTGTATTTTCTTAAATGAATCAAGTGTTGTGACTAGATACTCAAAACACTTCAGCATGCTTAGTTTTTTGTTTGTAAATTGAAAATTTAATCCTTTGATTGAAATAAAACTAGTTTTCTAGGCCATTTGACCCATCTAATTAGATCTGACAAGTTATTTCCACATCAATATTTCTCCACTGTGATGGATTTATATTTGGATTAAAAGATTACGATGGTTATCTGACATTTTGGTGGGATTTGATGGAACTGATTGTCATGCCCGGACTCTCGGGCCAGAAACTCGACTACGGGTTTGATAGCACCCATGACCAATTGTTGGCAACTGTCCTCGCCATATTAAAATGGATATTCCAAGTTAACAATGATACTTAGGCCCATTCTTATCAATATGACTTTACATATTAATGATGTGGGATTGGGCGTCACATTCACCCCCTCTTAACTACCTAGATTCTAAGAATCATAGCTCTGATACCAACCGTCACACCCCAGACCCTTGGGCCTGAAACTTGACCGAGGGCTTGACAGCACCCATGGCCATCTACTTGACAACCGTCATCGCTATGCCAAAATTGATATACTAATTTGACAATGGGTGTGTCAGTTGTATCAGAGCATGGTTATGGTTCTAGGCTAACGTTTGGGCCCCGCGAGGACGCTAGGTATTTAAGAGGGCGTGAATGTGATACTCAATCCCACATCGGGAATATATAATGTCATGGATGTATTAATAAGGATAGGTCTAAGTATCCATTGTCAACTTGGGATATCTATTTTGGCATAATGAGGATGGTTGCCAAGTAGTTGGCCTTGGGTGTTGCCAGGCTCATAGTCTTGTTTCGGGCCTGAAGGTCCGGGGCATGAGACTGATTCTTATCTGTTATTATCGAATTAGTTAGCAGGAAGTAAGTTTTTTCATAAACCAATATCTTGATGAAAGGTTTATGTAACAAAGATTTTGTGGTATGAATCAATTCGTTTAAGAGCATCCTTTATTGAATGTCCTCAAACACTTATGCAACTGATTTATACTGTTGATCATGCTTGTTGCATGGTCATTGCAGAGTTTACTGTAAATGAAATAGCCATTGTTATTGTGCCATCAAACACTTGACAGAGCATAATATGATGCAGAGTTGCAATGGTTAACGTGAATGTGCTAATTTTTTTTATTGTTGCTTCTTTGCTGCCTCATTTATGGAAATATTAAATTAGATGTCTAGGGAATGTTCTCTGTATTCTAAATTTTGTGAGAACTCCTTTTAACAGATTGTCATTTCCAGGTTTTGTTTTTTGGAGGTCAGGATAAACTTCCTGTATTTTTAGCCCGTCAAACTATTCATGGTATTGTGGTTGATCCTTGTGCTGCAATTTTGGTTTTTTTTGTTACTGGACTCTTGTGCACTGGGATCAAGGAGGTGCTTTTCTTTTCCATTTTGTTCCCTTTTTTGCAAAAGTTTTAAATGTTGGTTTGCTTCATAAGAACTTATCTACAGAGCTCATTGGCCCAAGCAATCATTACGTCAATAAATGTGTGTGCTATGCTTTTTGTTTTTGTTGCTGGGAGCTATCTTAGTTTCAAAACTGGATGGGCAGGTTATGTACTTCCAAACAGGTATCCTTGTTTTATGATTTTCTCTCTCTTGGGCATAAGATGTTGGATCCTGTTAGGAGGTACTTATATTGATTTTGATTTTTAGATACTTCCCTTTTGGTCTGAATGGGTTACTTGCGGGATCTGGAACACTTTTCTTTTCATATGTGGGCTTCGATTGTCTGACCAGCACAGCTGAGGAGGTATAAATAAAGAATTAAGATTCATTTGCACACATCCCAGACTGGCACATGCATATATGAGCAAGGATGCTATTCAACTAATTTCCAAATTGAACATTCCGAAGCATATGCATTTAGTCTTCACTCAGCAGTAACTTGTTTTGCTCGCTTACCTTGTTGGTTCAGTTTGTGTGCTTTGCTACTCTACTCCCAAGCTTTCATTGGTGATATAGGTCACAGAGCAATTATTTTGTAGGAGCAAGTATAAATTTTAATAGGAGGAGATGAGGTGGACTAAGTGCCTGAATTCACAAAACCTTGAATGCAGCAGCTAGTCCATGAATGCTTGACCATTGAGGGATGAATATTTAGAACTATAACTGGATGAATATGCGAAACCTTGCATCCTTGATGCAATAACCAAACTGCTTGCAAAGATTAAGGAAAGATTGTTACTGATACATATTCCTGATAGTAGGTGTAATGTAGCTATACATACATAAAAGGAAGTATCCGGATCCTCGGATGTAAAATTGCCTTCATTATCAAGTTGAAGGAAATACAAAACTCCTTAAATTTGATATTTTGAATCAAATCCTGTCCGGCTAGTAAGAACTTCTGAAATCTATTTTGTTTTGAGGAGCAAAGATTACATTGACTCTTTTTGGAGGAAAAGAAGTTAATGCAATTGTCTGGATAGCAATAAAGAGATAGAGATGAAGTAAGAAAAACATAATAAACACCTCCTTGATCTCCTAAAATGATGGAATTTATAGACAAAAGAAAATCTGAAAAGGTGACAAATAAAAAATTTATTGGGAGAGGGACACTATTCTTTAAGCCAAAGGTAACCTTTGCAAAACTTCTCTTTCCACTTTGAAGCTCTTGCACTCTTTGCCACTCTCTCTCTAGGTGTTGTGAAAGTCTATTGTAAACAATGACTAATCATGTGCATTCTTATTGGGGTATAATTTCTTTCTGGTGGATGAAATATATTGGGTTGCTAAATCTGTACTCCCGCTTTCCAGAATTGAATGTCCACTTGAAATTAAAGAGTGCCTTGCACCTTGATTTATATTGCCAAATTATTCTTATAATTAATGTAGTTAGTGGTGTAAATCCCTTAACTTGAGGAGTTAGTGGTATGTAAATCTTTAAATCGCGGAGGTTGTTAGTGGAACTTGAAATTAAAAATGTTTATTTTAGAAAAATAGATATTTAATTGCAGGCATCTCAAAATATAAGTAGGGATATCCAATTCGTAACTTTGGGATTATATCATTTCCATTGTCCTACTTTAAGATTCTCGTGGAATGATGGGGCTTAACATTCTTTAGTAATAATTTGGAACATCTCACATTGATATTTGACAGGTGAGGAACCCTCAGCGTGATCTGCCACTTGCTATTGCCATTTCATTGTTGATATGTGGCATGTTATATGTGGCCGTGTCTGGAGTTATTGTTGGTATGGTACCTTACTATGCATTGGATGCAGACACTCCAATTTCATCTGCCTTTGCGAGTTATGGAATGGATTGGGCTGTGTAAGAAGAGAATTGTCTACAATTTATTTTTGTACTTTGTCATTCTCCTTTTGGCTTCTTGAGTTATGTCTTTTTTGTTTTGTGGTATTTTTTTTATGCCTGTCCTATTTGCAGATATATTATAACCATTGGAGCAGTGACAGCTTTATGTGCAAGTTTGATGGGTTCAATTCTTCCACAGGTGCGGCCTTATCTTTACACAGATTTAGCTTTCTGCTCAAGTCATTTTGATTTTTAATTTTTCAGTACTTGAAAAGTTGAATACTTCGTAAATTGATATTTATGGAGAGGAAATAATATGGAGCAACCTGTATACCAGTTTGTATGCCATCTTCAGCAATTGATCTTTTTTATTTTTTTATTTTTATTTTTATTTTTAAGTTTATATTTTAAACTTCTAGTCAAAATTAATTCAACTGAGGGCAGGAATATGATCTATGTGATTAAGTTAAAGGTTCTTGAATACTTTCATGGGAACACCATGTGTTTGGGGAATAAGATTCTTATTACATCTGGCGAGAATTCTAAGAGCTTATGAGGCTTTGAAGGCTATTAAATTTAGATAAAAACTAAGGATGAACTTTTCAAGAGTGAAAAGATCATGGTATTTAATCAATTGTAAAGTGAGTATTTGGAGAATCAGAGTTTGCAGCACTTCTACCGATAAATTAGATATGTATTCAATTAACGTCATGTCTGGAGTTTGAATATTAAAACTGCATTGCATTTAACATTTTCCTGTTGATGTTTTTGCATCTTTTGAAGCGTTGTTTTTATAGATATTTCTATGAAACTTGAGGAGCGCAAAATATGTAAGTAAATAATTTTTCAAGGAGGGTTGTGGAAAGAAATCGAATTTAATCTGCAATTTTCTTCTCTTTGATTGTCATTTATTGAACCTTTTAGCTGTATCTAGATCATTTTTAGTGAATTTTCTTTCAGTTTTGAACCCTAATCTATCTGTCTTATTGAAGATCAACCACCAATACATAAATGATATTTGGACTCGTTAATATAAATTAAAACCCTCCCTATGAGTTGAGACTTTTAGAAAAGGTCATAATTCAAATAGTATTGGAGTGGGAGTTCCCCCACTCAAGTCTTGTTGCCTCTTTGTAAATGTATAAATTATAAACCTCTCCACTAGCTTTAAATGAGGTGGAAATTTAATACAATACCGACGGGAGATCTTGTGATCGAATATTTTGTCTGCTCATGAATAGTTATTGTGCACATATGTTCATGTTATTGAAAATTTATGGTCCGGGCCACAATCCACATGATGGATGTGATAAATATATAATTTGGAAACTTGTCTACTCGATTAAACTTCTACCTATATTTGAGGGTGTTTCAAATATATAAATTTATATCCCTTTTTACAAGTTTAAACTTTTGCATGACGTGATAACCTTGCACAATGATTCTGTAAAGCACATGAGATGTTTTGGAAACAACTATCTTTTATTTATTTATTTTTCCGAAATGGGGCTTTGTATCTTTCTTAGCAGATCACAACAATGTATAAAAAGTGGGCAATATGCACATGCCAATTTTTGGAATTCCACAAATTAATCCTTTTTCCTTTCTTACATTTTATGCCAAGTAAAGTAGATCGCAGGAGATAGAGGTTGGATATGGAAGATGGAAAACATTGGAGAGATAGGAAGATAGAAAGTATATTGATAGATTGCTTGCCCAATTTGACTACAATACTGATAGGAACTAAACTATTCCTGGACTATTTATAATAAACTTTATAAGAAGTGATTAAAACAAGAAAGCAGAAAAACAGAATTAGTGGTGGCACATGGAGTGAGAATTAGAGCAGAGTGGGGAAGTGCTCATGTGTGACTTGGACTTATTTGGTGAAAAGTGGTGAGTGTGGCTCTTAATTCTTTAGGGTCATTAATTCTAGATAATAGAGGAATCACTTCATGCAACATAAGCTTCTCACCTGACTTCATAGTATTCCTACTTCCTAGTATAAACCTTAAGGGGGCTGTCCATATGACTTGTGTCAGTAGAGGAAAAACTTGGTACAAAATATACTTGTCTGGGGAAGAGGGTTATTGAACAGCAGACATTGGCCTTGATGTATCGAACTGCAAACATACAAAAGCTCATGCATTGTGACTACAGTGCCCACAATGTGTAGTCACAATGCAGATTATGTGAGCCTGTTTAGACTGGCCTTATTTAAACATAAGCACTTATTTGAAAAAAGCTCTTGAATGAAAATTTTATATGTTCGGTTGAATTTTTCCAGAAAATCTCAGGCTGAAAAAAAAAAAAAAACACAATATTGACTTTTTTTTTTAAGCTACAAAACAAGCTTTTAAAAGAAGCTCTTGACTTCCTGATTTTCATATTAGCTATTTGTTTCATCTTTGTCTTGCTTTTTTCTTTCCAACAACCTTTTTCTTATCATTACCATTCAGGCACTCATCACCTCTATCATAACATCATGCCAACATGGATCTAGAGTTGCATTAATAGTTTGGGAAGTGCGAGCAACAGAATTCAGAGAAGTAACAAAGGAAGAAGTGAACGATGATACATGAGCATATGAGACAATAAAAGAAATTGGATAAGTGTACTATCCTTACCTTTTTGGATGTCAATAGGAAGATCAAGAGCACTTGAAGCACTTGTGTTAGGGTCTAAAAACCGAAGAAAGTGGTGGAGGGATTGTGTGAAGAGCGTCTTGTCTTCTGGAATAGACCTGCATAATGGGTACCCTAGAAGGTGTATGTGTAGTAGGGGAGCAAAAAAAAATGTGAGGAAACAGACTAACAAGCCATCCTTCTCCCTCTCACTCATATAAGGAAAAGAAGATGAAAAAATTGGAGTATTTTCAGAGAATGTGACATTAATGGACACAAAATACATAAAGCATTTATGTAATTAGGAGTATGATACCATGTAAACTGAGAGATGCTTGGGAACTTTTCTCTTGTATATCTTATTCATGGAGGATTTACACACACATAAATATACATATATATACAAGTTTAGGATATGGAAACTAGATCCAAATCAATCTAAGATTGTATCCTATACAATCATAAAGTTTCCTAAGCTGCTACCTCCCAGCTTCTAGGATGATGACAATGTTGTTGGCCGCCAATCTGTTAGGTATAAAGCTACATTAGTAAGGGCCAGCAAGTTTAGACGTCAGAGGTTTAAGCCTGTTGGCAAGCACTTGGTGATAATTTTCACTAGAACATTACATAAGGAGATTAGATGTCACTTCAAAATAAACTCAGGTACATCGTGCATAGAAATTAAACTGATGAGAGTTTCTTTAATCTTAATATTAAATTCAGCCGATCAAGTAGGAAAGATGATAAAGTCCGTCGCTGATGTCCTCATGATGTGCCAAAACTGCTGGAAATTGCCTTAGAAAAGCCACCAAGGCTAAAGAGTTATTTGTGAGGATATGAAAGCTAAAATTTGTTTAATGTTTTAGTTCTTTTTTTGCCAAAGCCATGCATGTTGCTTTATGAGAAATGATGTAGAATCTTTTGATGTACTTTGACAAGTATCTTACCGGTTGCAGCTTTTTTTCTTTATGATTTGTTATTGATCCTTTTTTTTTTCCAATTATTATTATTTTCAATTCTAAAATAATTTTTATGGTCATATAGTTGAAGTTTATACTCTCTTCATCCAGAATTGAATGTTCCATTTTAACTTAAGAAAATTTTAAGAAAAGAGTTTGACGTAGTTCATTTTCAACATAACAATGTCAATTTCTTAACACAATTTTAACTAATTTTTGAAATAGGACATTTAATTTCAGAATACTGGAAATGGAAATAGACACATTGAATGGAGGGAATAATTTTATGGCAATGCTCTTATGATGAACTTCATGGTTCTTTACCTCAAGTAGCTCTTGAAATTTCAATTCCACATTCAGATTAGAGAGAACACAATGGTTCATTTGACACCGGTGTGCCTTCATCAGACATACTTTACGGAAACAAACTATACCTTTATTGATCAGAAGACAATTTTTTTTTCTTATATGACCCACATCATCATATTTTAATACCATTTCTTGAAAGTGGTTGAAATCAGATCTAATAGGATTGATCTAGATAAGGTGGAGTAGCATGACAAATTGGTCTTCCTCAGAAGCATGATGTGAATTGATCTTCTTTTGTATTCATCATATATGATCTAACAATCTGAAATTGTGTATTTTGCTTCTCTTCTTAAATCAGCCTCGAATTTTGATGGCTATGGCTAGGGATGGTTTGCTGCCATCCTTCTTCTCTGATATCAATATACATACACGAGTTCCTGTAAAAAGTACCATTGTCACAGGAATCTTTATTGGTGTCCTGGCCTTCTTTATGGACGTTTCACAATTGGCAGGGATGGTAAGTTAGTAATTTATAAAATCCGAATTTTGGAATGTCAGATCTTAAGTTTTCTTCTGATTGATGTGACTATTGCTTCATCTGTGCAGGTTAGTGTTGGGACATTGCTTGCTTTTACCATTGTTGCAATTTCAGTCTTAGTTTTTAGATACAATCCACCTCTTCCTCCATTGCATCAGCATTCAGTTAATTCAGTGACATACCAATCTGGTCGTGATGTTCAAGAGACTGTTGATGACACTATTGTCATCTCTGCTGATGCTGCTGACATTCACCGTCATGTTCTTAACACTGAGAGCATAGATAGGAGTCTTCTTCTTCAGAAAACATGTGATCAAGGTACCTCTTTTAGGCTTCAGTGTGATTGTTGCTTTGTTTTCATTTCTGTTTTCAAATTGAGGGGGTTGAGAAATTTTAATTTGGGTTAACTTTTAAGCTTAAATTTCTGTTTATTTTGAGAACGAGAGTTAGAAATGTTTTTAGGTTTTGTAGTTATAATAGAATGTTTGATTCATGTTATTTTAATTTGGCTCTTAAGTATAGTTAAAATATATTTAATTAATTCTTCAAACGTGTGATTCTGATTAAAGATTATTTGGAAGGAGATACCAAATGTATCTAAATTCAAATGTATTTATGTGCCCATATACTCCAGAAGCTTATTAAGCTGATAGAGAGGGGTTGAATTTAATCACTCAACACATTTTCAACAATATTCCTATATAGAATTTTAAGGTTTGGGAGGATAAATCAACTTCTCATCTTATTAACAAAGAATTACATGAATATATAGAAATCTAAGATACCAAAACAATAACCATACCAAATAGGCAACTACAAATCATTCTAAGAATAACCTAATCAATTATAATCCTATCTAGAATAAAGTAACTAACATAATAATCAACACTCCCCCTCAAGTTGGTGCATCGATGTTCCACATGCCCAACTTGCACCCTAATGTATGAAAATGTTGGCAGAGGACAGCAGCGGAATCCCTGGAGAAGGCACATGCCTGTAGCAAACGGCTGCCAAATTTCTTCTGAAGTCAAAGAGCTGCCTGGACCCATAATATCTACCATTTATTAGAATTCCATTGTGTATAACAAGCACCTTCCAGCTTCGCATTACTAATTTTGGTAGTGGAACCAAGCTCCATGGGCTTGTTATTACCCATGTTTGTAGCAGAGAACCAAAAGCCCCAACAGAAACGGAAAGGCAGACCAGAAAAAAAACAACAAAGCCACCCAAAAAACTGAACCTTTCGTGGCAGAATGAATTGGAACCTCAACTAGAAGGGGAGACATAGCAGGTGGTATAGGCGATAACGAGTCTACAGGGAGAAAACTTGACCTCTTAGAGACCAAATAAATTTGGCACAAACCTTAGGATGCAGAAACCATAGGAATTTTGAAAAAATCTAGTTGGCTGCTTGGGAGGAAAACTGAACCTCAACTATGCAGCAATGGCAGTAACACAAGAGGCAGCGAAACAAACCCTAAGGTGCAGAGAGAATACTTGACCTCGAAAAGCAACAAAACAAATCTTAGGTTGTTGAGAGAGAATACTCGACCTCAAAGGCAACCTTTGGCTCTGATATCATGTAGAATTTTAGGGTTTGGGGAATAAATCAATCTATCATCTTATTAACAAAGAATTACATGAATATGTAGAAATCTAAAATACCAAAACACTAACTATACTAAATAGGCAACTACTAATCAATTATAATCCTATCTATAATAAAGTTACTAACATGATAGTCAACAGCCTAACATGTAAATAATAACACAATCATAAGATTTGAGACAACACTTGAACTGAGGGCCTCTCACTTTGATATCATGATGAATTTCCACCGACTCCAAAAGCTACTCCAAAAGTTTAAGTTGATGTCGCCAAAAAATTGGTCAGATGGGCTTCCAATTACAGAATGAAAATTTTTTTCCCTCTTTTTTTTAATTTGGATTGCAATCCAAACTGCCCCTTTTGTTTTGAGCCTCTTTTTTTTTAATTGTCTTTTCTTCTTATTCCATGAATGGCTATGGAAAACTCTTTTTCATACTAAAATACCTTTTCAAGTTATAATCTTCATTGTTTATTGCAGACATGTGGCTAGAAAATGTGATCTAATAATGAAATTTACTTGTAAGTGGCTAAATAGAGAGTGTTATCAATTTAAATTTTTAGAACATTTGAAGACATAACATGGTATCAACTTATCATCCTTTCGACGTGTGAGGATTGAATCATTATGTCTGTCCCCTTCGACGTGTGAGGATTGAATCATTATGTCTGTCCCCAGTAGGCACAAGATCTTATAATTGCTCTGTTAAATAGGTATGGAAATATATAAATTGAATTGGGGATAGATCTCTACTAAGTATATGAATATCTTAAGAAATTATTGAATTTTGGAACTTATGATGATTTTTCCTTTAAAATTGTGTGAAATGATGAAGTAATGACGATGTCAGTCTTGAGATGTGTGTGAGGATGACAAGTGGCATCAGGCACATTTTGAATTATATCCTTAGACTTTGTTGATAGTGCTGAATCTCTAATATGTCATTAAATAATCAGCTTGTTCAATTAGTTTTGATATCACTTGTTCTCATGTTTTCAGTTTTTAACTTGCTTCATCTATTGCCCTGCTCCTTTAACCTCTTCCACTATTTGCGAGCAATTCCTTTCAGTTTCATCTTCTCATACAACACTGTTCACTCCTTTACAATCTGTTTCCATTTAAAGTAGTTCTCCGAGCTATATCCCCAGTCATGGAAATTTTCAGCATCCATCTCACCATGGAAACGTATAATTTCTCTGTGACCTACTCCAGTATTTATGGTCTGATGCCCAGTTTCAACTCTATTCCACCACTGTCAGATTGATCTCCATTCATTTCATCTAGCTGTCTTTTTCTTCCGTGACCTCCTCTACAATTATTAGCCATGAGAATAACCAAAATCTCAGCTCTATGGCAACAAACATTGTCTTGGCCTGATAGAAACGGTTGATTTTGATTAATATTAAAAATTTATAATCATTAAAACACTAGCAATCTGTGTCGAGTAGTACCTAAACCCTAACTTGATTACTTACACCATAAGATAGGCGAAGAAAAAGGACACCAATAACTAATTATAATCGTAGAGCATATAGCAAAACAAATGATAAAGAAACCAGGGTGGAATCAAGTTTATTTTAGCATAAAGAATACTTCCATAGCATGTAAATTGTAGTTTAAAGGAAAAAAAAATCCGTTCAGGCTACCTTTTTTTTTTTCCTGCATCAACCTGACTTGTATAACAAGATTCATTCAGTTAGAAATATCGTCTGGAAATTGTTTTAATGAATTTGCTTTGTACAACTAAATTATATAAAGTGGTATTCAGAAAAAAAGTTAATATATTGTCTTCATCTAACTTAGAATGATACAGACATTTTCTTCATGGTTATTGGACAGAGACACACTAAACTCTTGTATCCCAGAAGAGAAATATTTAAGAAAAATTATGTAGTCTCTTCTCTGTAACACAAACTAGTTTACAGTCATTAAGTTGTGGGCGTGTTGTATAAATACTTACCACCATTAAGATTTGTGTACATCTTTAATATTTATGGGGACATGAGTGCCCCAAAGTGAAGTTGGTAAAGTGTCGAATTCACATGGTATGCTGGTTCTTTAACTGTAAGTTTTCCTTGGTGCTAATTTGAAGCACTTGTAATAGCGACAGAAAGATCAAGTATGCATATTGAAGCTTAATCTTGTAGAATATGCTCACTATGCTTTAGTGGCCTTATTCATTCAAATTTCCAGCTCGCCAGAATATCCAATCAAATCTAAATATTATTTGATACTCCATTTTTTTTTCCGGTCCTTAGTGTTGCCTCTTACTACTAAGCTAGCAAGACCTGGCATATTTGATACTCTTTAAACAGTTGCTTGTTTTTTTTTCCCGGTCCTTAGTGTTGCCTCTTACTACCAAGCTAGCAAGACCTGACATATTTGATACTCTTTAAACAGTTGCTTGAATTTGATATAACCTGACTAAGTTTATTCTTGGTGTATTTGTAATTTCTGTCCATTTGCAGATATATACCGTGAGCGAAGAAGGCAAAAAATTGCTACCTGGAGTATAGCTTTTATATGCAGTGGGGTTCTGGTATTGGCATCTACAACTTCAGCTAAAAGTCTTCCCTGGTACATCAACTATTTGGTTTTACTCTTCTTTGGGCTATTGAGAAATAAGTTGAAGTTTGACAAACAAAAGAAAATATTCTGTTACATCTCTACTTACTCCCTCCATTCCAAAAAAAGTGTCATTTAATTTTTTGCATGCCAACTAAGGAGTCATTTTTTGGTGTGTTTAAATGCAAGTAGTTTAAATGACCCTTTATCTTTCCTCATTAATGATATACCTCGTAGAGAGCATTAATTATCCGTTGAGTTGTTTAGTTTATTGTAGACTATTGCTCTATCCCATTTCTATTTCCTTGGCCTGCCAAATTGAGAAATTTTAACCTGGATATTGCCTTTGCCAACTCAAAATAACCTACTTGTCTAACATCAGCCTTGTAACCTAATCTTACTGGTTTAGATTGCTGCGTAACTTGAAATGACAGAATTTTACTGAAAAGGAAGGAGGAAAGAAAAAGAGAAGCGTAGAAGCATATTCAAGGATGCACATTAGATTCTGTTCCTATCCATATATATTTTCTGTTTCTTTATTTTGTTTTTACACCCACCTCGTTCTTAATCCTCCCCTCCCCTTAAGAATCAACACTAGCACTCCACCTACCCTCATCTTGTCTTGAACTCGAGACCCGTTCCCAAGTGATGTTGCTTACCACTAAACTAGCAAGACTTGACCTTTTCCTATCCATATGCCTAATATTATTTCAGATTTTTCAGCCTTATACATTTCAGTTTGATTCTTTTAGTTAATTAATTGTTCCCTCGTCCACATATTTAATTTGACTGGCTCTTCAAGAGAAAACTGACACCTCTATGTATTATCAAGTTTTTCTGATGGAATCTACATTAGGCATCATTATGGTGGAATAGATTGGGTTAAGGTGGGTATAGAAAATGGTTTAACTGCTCAATTTGGTTGACTGGGTCGCACTAAATATAGTATGATGTCCAGTGTAATATAAATCAGAAACTGTTAGTGGGGTAACCTTCAGGACATAAAATCTTGCTACATTATGACATAGAAGTTGAGAGATAGGTACATATGTGCCTTCCTGCTTCCAGCGTGGTGCTACATTTACCTCTTTCCTCGACACTGAATGAGTTATTGCATCTTTTAGCAAGTGATAGACCGTGTAGGAAAGAAGGAAAAGGAAAAAACATTTGATGTGTCTCCGGAAGCAATTTACAGCAGTACTTGTTCCAATATCTCAATTTCCACCAATATCACCTCAGACAATCAAAATTATACATCGTTTTGAAACTTACTTTCCCTACCCTATCAGATAAAACAATTACAATTTATATAAATAGTAATTGTGATTCTAGGAGGACCTTTGATCTTATTTATGACACAAAGTTATATCTAGTATTCTACATAAAACTTTGCACAAAATGTAAAAAGTAGTAGACAACAGATTAAAAGAAATGTAGACAACTATAGATGTTGATACTAAATTCTTGACTTGATTATGCTATGTGTGTTCAGGTATCCTAATTAGGGAGAACAATAATGCAGCTAAGAGAAATTATCAGTTTGTAGATATGATAGTTTATAAACTTATCTTATCTAGTGCTAGTGATATTGTACCTACAAAACTTAAAGCTTTCTACTCGGTTGGAGGATTCTTTTTATTTTCAAATATCCCCTTTTTCTCTTTTATTCACATGCTTGTAAAATCAGGTCTTTCTTCGAGCTTACACTTTTTTTTTTTTACCATGTTAGTCTTCTTCGCTTGATATTGTCTGGAGTTGGTGGCTTGCTTTTGCTGGGTGGGTTGATTGTGCTCTCACATACTGATCAAGCTGAAGCAAGACACAATTTTTTATACTCAGGAGGTATGTAGATATCCTAATGATGGTGCTAATATAGTTAAATGTAAAGTAAAGTTAGTGCGTATGATTATCTTCTACTAGTAGTCATGAACTACATAATGATTTCAAAGTAATCATATTGTCTCATTTGGAATTGGCATAAATCTTGAGCTAGGACTTATGACTGCCTCTTAATAAAGCGTTTTATGTTATTGGTTTTAATTAAGTGGACCGATACCTTCCCATTTGTTTTAGGTTTTACATGCTTATTAGTGTCTTTTATTTATTTATTTATTTTGTATATGTGTGTGCTGTATAAAAACTGGGAAGAGATGAATCTTTGTCAAATAGTTAGGTTTCAGAATGGCAAAAACAAGCAATAGTGCTTCCATTAGGGGAAGCAATCGTATATACTTTCATTTTGATTGGTAGGAAATGAGGAAGGGGGGAACTTTGGAAGGAAGGGAATCATTGATTTATTTTACATTTTTATCTCTCATCCTCTATTTTATTGAAATTCTAACTGTTAAAAGTGATATCAAATTTGTCATTTTGGGTTCCACTATCTTTTCTCTCCCCCAACCCTTCCAATTTGGATGGAGAAAATGCTAATATGGATTTAATGGTAATACCTCCTAATTTACTTCCTTTTACGACTTCCTCTAACCTGATGACATAGATGTACCATTTGTTATGTCAATATTTACTTTCCTTGTTTACATCCTCAAAACAGCCCAATCATATGTACTCTTGACGTTGGAGTTGTAAGATGTATCATGTCACCATGATACAACCAAGGTCAACCCAAACAATATATTATAAACATCTATATATCATCACACTAAACTTCATCCTTGTAAACAGTTCATATAAAAAAGATCACTAATGAACCAACCAATCTTTTTCTGG
>JAWZTD010000119.1:319059-345718 GCA_035221335.1 Echites panduratus | reverse complement strand
TAGGTTAAAATCAAACTATTGATTTTATTTAACTTGGGTAGTCATAATGTCTTGCTAGAGGCTGCTTATGACTTGTGAGTTTAGACCCGCTGCCCATGTTAAATAAACCTACAGGGTCACACACTAAAGCAAGTAATCAAGAGCTTTTAATTCATATTAAAATTGTGAATTCAATTGAATTGGCGGAATTTCTTTTAATAGGATTTTAAAGGAAATTAAAATCATATTTTGATGAAATCAATAATACATTTCCTAATTCGTAATATAAATATAAAAGGGGAAGAGAAGCTAGTTTTAGGATTTGTATCCTATTTGATATGGAAGGAATGAATCCTAGTTGTCCATCTTTCTTTCTCTTAACTATATAGAGAAAAGAATGGTCTTGCTAGGGTTACTCTCTTGCATACATGCTATTTTTGATAGAGAGAAAACCCTAGCCGACCTCACTTCTTCTCCTTTCTAAATTTCCACTATCAAGCTTTTAAATATTAGATTCGAGAAACTTAAAGTTCTAGTAGACCTAGTAGTTCGTTGATCTTGCTGTGTGGATACCGGTAGAGGACTTTCGTGTTTCACAGCTTCTAGATCTTAAAGATTTGCTGTTTCTGTTCTTCAAAATAGAAAAGTTATGATTTTCTTACAATTCGGTTTTACATAATGTACATGGACCCTGGATCAGGATTGGAAAAAATTTTATTTTCCGCTGCTTCTGTGTTCATAAATCCCGACAAGAACATCATCTCAAGTATCTTATTATGGTGAAAGATTAGAGACTTCACAACCTTGTTCTTCTAAGGTGTATGTGCCATATAGAGAGAAATGGATAGGAGGAGGCCACAAGTGAATTCATCTTAGAGGAGATATAAACATGAGTATGATGAAGTTGAAAACTATGATAATGAAGTGGAAAGGAGTTATGGGAGCAAAGGAGACTATCAAAGAAATGTTGGGAGTCACAAGAAGACCATTCCATATTTCTATGGTATATAAGATCCAAAAGCTTATTTTGCTTGGGAAAGAAAGTTTGAACTTGTGATTACTTGTCATGACTACTTGGAGGCAGAAAAGAAAAAGCTAGTTGTTGAAAGTCTTACGGGCTATGCTTTAGCTTGGTGGGATAAATTGGTGAGATATGAAAAGTACATCTACTTCTACATGGGGGGAATTGAAAAGGACCATAAGGGATAGATTTGCACCAAAACTCTACTACAAAATTGTTAGTCAAGGTAACAATAGTGTGTTGGAGTATTATGAGGAGTTGGAAAGTGCCTTAAAGAAAGCTAACATAGTAGAGGATGAAGAAGATGCAAAGAATAGGTTTCTCAAAAGTTTGAATGCAAAAATTTGGGAAGAAGTTGAGCCATATTACTATGACTATCTTGAGGATATGGTACACATGGCCACCAAGGTTGAGAATTACTTGAAGAGAAGAAAGGCAACACATGAGAAATCCTACGAAGGCTTAAATCAAGAAACTTCTTCAACAACTAAGGTGCAAAGAGCTTTTCCAAAGAAGGAGAATTCGATTCCAAGGAGCAAGAAGTGAAAGCCAAGCTAGATGACATGAAGAAGACACTCCTAATTTAAGAAGTGGAAGACAAGATACAAGTCCAAGAGATACCTAATGAAGTGCAACAAATTGAAGATAATGAGACACTTCTTGAATTTAAAGCTCAAAGAAAAAAAAATTTTCTCGCACGACGCATCATGTTTGAGAAAATATGTAGTTTGATGATTGATCTTAAGAGCAATATGAATTTGGTGAGTCAATATGTGGTGGAGAGATTGCTACTTGATTGTGAGAAACATCCAAACCCTTATAAGCTACAAAGGTTGATTGGGGGTGAAGAGGTTTTGCATGACAAACAAGTGAGGTTGCCTTTTTCCATAAGGAAGTATGAGGATGAAGCACTTTGTGATGTGATTCCTATGAAAGAAACTTATTTGTTGCAAAGGGAAACCTTGGCAAGTTGAAAGAGTAGCTACATATGATCATTGTCAACATAAGTACTCTTTCATTAAGGAAGGAAGATGGATTCATTTGAATTCCTTGACATCACATGAGGCTACTAAAGATCAAGAACAACTTTTAGAGAACATGAGGGCATTCTACGGTGAGAATGAGAGAAAAGAAAAAGAAGAACAAGAGAGAAACGAAAGAGAAACCGAGCTTGAAAGAAAAAGAGAGCTTGAGAAACAAGAAAATGAGAGGAAATATGAGCAAGAAAAATTAAAGAGAGTTATTGAGATAAAAGAGATTGAGCTTAAAAAAGAACATAAGAGTAAAGCAAAAGAAAAGGAGAATGAAAATGTTTTCATTGAAGGCAAAGAGATTTTTATTCCCATTTCTAACACTAATCATTCTTCTTCTAGTATTATTGTGACCAAATTTCAAGGAATTGATGGACTATTGAAGAGGGAATTTTGCAATGACAAAGTGAGAATAAGTGAGATGCTACAATGGTACACTCTCATATCTACGCTTGGTGATAAATTGTTGAATCTTGAGCATGATAGAACATTGTCCATGGTGAGGTATGATGGTAGAACTGCTTATAAGGTTGGTAAACAAGAAACTCTAGTTACATTTCTTGGACATAATGATTTCTTGATTAAAGAAAGCTTGTCTTGAACTTCTTTAAGTATTGTTACAGCTTTCATGGACTTCAAAATTGTGAAGGAATCTTATGTGAACCAATGTGAATTTGAGCATGAAAGAATGTTATCTTTGGTTAAGTGTGATTTTGGAAATATTCATGATATATATGAAAAGGTTGTTCTTGTGAATTCTTCTAAGCATGATGACTTTTTGTTTGGGAGAAACCAATTGTGTATTTCCAAGAATTTGATGAAAATTTTGAAAGATTTTGCATTTGTGAAAGAAAATGAACATGTTTGTGTACTTGTGCTTAATGATTCAAAACAAGTGGAATATGTTGGATCCTATATTCATATTGAACCTTTACTTGAGGGGAATGATTTGTTTATGCCTTTGGATTCTATGTATGACTTGTTCATAGTTGAGCTTGATGGAATTACTTTTAGTACACATTCATTTGTTTTGAATGATTTGGAATTCTTGTGGAAACACATTCTTCGAACTTATATGAGTAAAATTTCTAAGTTTATTTTGGATGAACGATTGTTATGGATATTTAATGTTGCCATTCTTGGTGACAATTGGTATACTTGTGGTGTAATGTGCATACTCATGAAAGATTCTAAATCATTGATTACCTTGTCTAAAATGTACTTCGTTGAGAGTATAGGGAAAATTTTATGCAATTGAAGTATCATTCTTTGTTGAGACTCGATGATGAAGCATATCATCTTGAGAATTTGTCTTTTGAGGAAGTTTTGGAAGTTCATGAGTTTATTATAGACATGAATGCTTGGACAATATATCTTATGATGATTCTTAGATTCAATGCTTATGAGTTTCATGATAGCATGCCTAGAGTTGATATTCTATGTGATCTTGAATGTACCAAGCATGAAAAACTTTGAAGTTGTTGAATCTTGAGAATTATGACATGGAGTGTGCAAGATATGATAGTCCTAGAACTTTAAATATCTTGTTTAGAATGCATGTTGTAGGACTACATATGAAGAAAACACCTATGATTGTTGGAGAATGTTTGATTAAAATCTTATGAAAAGGTGTTTCATGAGGATAAATTGTTCTTTAATGAGATTGACAATTCTTTTATTGAAGAGAACAATGAGTTTGTTATGTGTTTAATTTGACATATTTGGTGGAATTACATGAAGATATGGATTGTATTTTGTGCCAACAATAGAGAAATGCTAAGATTTTTGGAACATTTCTTATCTTTCCATGATTACAATGTTAACCATCCTGAGGATACATTGGAATCTAGCATATGTGAGCGCTATCTTATTATTAATCCTATGCATATGTTTGATGATTTAGAAGGAAGACTTATGTATACTTTGAAAAGAAAATGTTTCTTGAGTTTAATGTGTCCAATTCCAGATTCAAAATTCTTTTATTCTATGTCTTATGGGGCCATAAACTAATGGGATTTAAGAATTGTGCTTTGATGGCTAGAATTATGTATTTTTGGAGCTTACCATGCATGAATTCTTTGTTTGAAAGTTCTATTTAATGCTTATTGGAGTAATAAACCAATGGAAGTTATGAGTGACATTATTCTATATCATTTGAGCTTAAAATGGATAGTATTCCTTTCATATGTTGTTTCTTTTAATGAGTACATTGTTGATGAGAAGGAATACATATCAATCAAGGAAAGACCACCACCTTGGAAGAAGGGAATGGTAAGGCATTCTTATGTTACAGCTTCCATGGAGACACTTGGTAATTATTCTTGGAATATTTCTTCAATCAATATTAATGGTCGTTCTCCCTTTTCATGTAGGACTTGAAGATTCAAGGACAAATCTTTTCGAATGGGGGAATGGTGGAAACCAATTGAAACTTGGACGTTCGTTTACAAGGATAGAATCTTCATTTCAAAACTTGAAGATTTGAGGACAAATCTTTTCAAAGAAGGAGGGAATCATGGGACTCTATCCCATAGGTCATTCAAACTAATGCAAACAAATCCTAGGTGAAATCCTATCTACGGTGCGATTACTAGCAACCCAATAAAAAAAGGGTCTTGGGAAGGATTACTTCAAGTTCTATGGAAAACTCTCACAAAAAAGATCGATTTTATCTTTTAGGTTTTACTCTAGTAAGAGAAAAGTATAATTTGATTGATTGATAAAAGAGTGTTTTGAATACAAAGAATAGGCATATAAATAGTCCAAGACTTGTCCTAAACCTAATTCAGTCGTAATTGCACTTTGAATTGTGCAAATAAGTACTTTTCTGAAACATAAATTACAAAACGAATTAAAAATTCGAGTACAAATCGGGCTGGGAGGCAGGGGAACCAACCTAGGTCCTGGAGTTGGTTCCAGGACTGGTTGGTCTCAAATCCTCTCCTCCTACAGGCCCAATGTAGAACTAATCTTCTAAGGTTGACTGGCACTACTACCGGAGCCTGTGCTCTTCTCAACCGGTGCCCTGTTTTGGCAACAACAAACTTCTTCCTTTTCTACACTTGAAACCTTCATTGAAGAGTCTTCAAAGCCTTCAATCCATGTCACCTTCCAAAGTTCTTGTCTTCATTAACATCTTCAAGCTTTGATCCTTGCATCCATTCTTCAAAATCAAAGTGTTCTTGTTTCCGTTTCAGGAACGTCACTAAAGCTTTCCTTATCTTCGAAGTTCTTGCTCTTGTAATTGGTTATGTGGGTAAGCTTGGAGCTTGATCTCCATCAGCTTTCAAGCCTTGAGTTCAAGTCCCTTCTCATCTCCTATATACTAGTAGAGAACTCCTCCATTTTCTCTTTAAGAGTAGCCTTACAAGTGCTTATGTCATTACCTCTAAAATGTGATGCTTGAGATGATGAAAATGCTCCTCATGTTATGATTTACATACAAAAGAAAACAAAGAAAAAAAACAGAGTACATATATTTCTCACTTGCCTTCTTGTTTGAACACACTAATATGGATTTTTCCCTCTCTACTAAACTCACCCCCGTTTCGCCTTTTACCACTCTAACTCTTCTTCAAATTTTTAACCAACTTAATTAAGCAATGCAAACGACTTCTAGCAAGAATGCCAAGTAATCCACACAACTTAATCAACTAGTTAATGAATGATTAACAAACAAGAATCAAAGAGATAGAGTTTCAAAGATATAGGACAATGTGCAAGGATTAAACAGTTAGGGCATAGAAAAAATGAAAGGCATTTCATTAAACACCCAGAGGTCAAAGAACAAGTGATCATAAAATTTCAATATCGTCAACGAATTCATTGCCCTTGAGATCAATTTTATATATGCAATAGGCAACTCAAACAATAGATCATCAATTCAAATCCAACCCAACAATTGAGCAAACATACAATGGATAACAATCACAACCTAATGGGTTTCAATAAAATTCACTTTTTTTTCAATTTTTCTTCAATAATTTTCGACTTTCACGATCAACAAGCTCTTGATCTTTCTTTTTCTTTCTTTCTTTCTTTCTTTTTTTATAGAGAGAAGAACAATTCACCAAACACAATAGAATTTACCCTTAGGCACAATTCTCACAACACTAGGATCACAAGAAGATGACAAAGAAGGATGTAGAAGAGGCAAATCACAGAAAACATAGTTAAGATCATATATTTCAACAAATCAAGCATGATCTTAAAACACTTAACATAAAGAAAACAAATAAAGATAGGCAAACCTTATGATGATAAACCTAGTCCCTGATACCAAAAGATGATGTGACCTTGAATTTCAGTTTTTAAGCACACCAACTTGAAATTACAAAAAACTCATCATAGACGATTCAAGCTAGTTACATTAACCTATGTTGTTTTTTCAACATCAACCAATATCTTGATTTGATAAACAATTTAACACCTTAACCAAAGTGATTGAAAACCCTCAAGTAGTTAATTAGGAATCCTAGAAGAGTTTCATAAAGAACACTAAAGAGAACAAGTTCGGTCCACATTGGATTCACTAAAATTTGATATAATGTTATGACAGTGTTACCAAAGTTTCAAACATAAGAGACTATATATAGTCCCCAATAACAAGAATAAACCAAGAAAAGTAAAAAAAAAAAAACCGAAGATATTAGAGTAGGTCAGGAGTTGTCATCCGCCAGATTGAGAACCAGACAGTTTTTGGAATCTCTGCCAAGGCTTGTGCTCTTAGCTATAGGGCACCTGACCTAGAGCTGGGTAGGGGTCAAACAGCTTCTGTTCAATTCCATTTTCTTCCTTGTTTGCTTGCTTTTGAATTTCTTCAAGTTGTACACTTCTTCAAAGTGTTTTGGCCATTTTGTACATGCATTCAAGTCTTCCAAATCTTCATGTAAGTTTCCGATGTTGAACACATTCCCAATCTTTTCAACTTGGCCTTCATCTTAAAGCTTAACTTCTGCAAACATGACATCAATATCAAGTTGTTCTTCTTCATTTTACACCAATGACTTGTTATTCCTTGCCACACCATACTTGTATTTGAAATTTATGTCTTCGTACCTGAACCACATTGCATATGACGTGTCCTCATGTAGATCATCACATGAAAAATCATCACTTGAAGGAATCCATGAACTCTCATGCTTGAAATATAAGTTCTTGTAAGCATACTTCCTTCTATGAATGTCATCTTCATAATATTCTTCCTTTGATGTCTCCCAAGATAGTTGCACCAATGCATAATTTGCTCCTTGATATCCATCATGGAGGGTTTTATTTAAGGGATTCCAAGGTAGAATATTTACAAGGGGACTTGTAATGAAAGCTGTTGATTGAATCCACAAAAGCTTAATCAAGTATTGTAACAGCTTTTTGCAAACTTGTATAGGATTCAAGGGTAGAGATTAAGCTCAATGAAGGGTCGCCATAATAGGCATTGTCGATCTGGATTAACAAACATCTTGTGTTAATTACTCTTTTCTATTTCCATATTGTTTACACTTTTACGTTTTTACTAACAAGTTACAACTTTAAGCTAAGTTATAACAGTGAAAAGAGTTACAACTCATGGGGTGTCTGACCGATTCCTCTCTCCTTGAAGTTCCAATCCCCTAGAAGGTAATAATCTTATCCCACACGATATTTTTCAAGATGATTAAGGAAAAATTGACTTTATGCCATCAATAGATGCAACCAAGGAAGATGTTTTTTTTTTCTATTTTTCCTGAATTTCAGCAATGCTCCTAGATCTAATGATTATCCAATCTATTTTTTCACTTCTTGTTTAGATGTTATCTCTGACTCAGTAGCTCATGCAGTCTAGGATTTTATGGCTGGCCTCCGATGTCTCAAATCTTTAGTGCAACTCAAATTATCCTTATTCTAAAGAAATCTAATTCAAGCAGCTAGCTTTTCTTATTTTCGTTCGATCAGGCTTTCCAAGTTTTTAAGTAAGATTATGAGTAAAATTGTTGCTAATCAATAATTATCTTTATTTCTCATCGCATTTTTTCTTCTAACCAAAGTCTTTAAAGATAGGAATTTTGGACCAATATGTTCTCCTTGCAACTAAAATCATTCATCATGTTGATGTAGAACCTCGAGATAGTAATCTTATAATTAAACTTGACATGATGAAAGAATTTGATACAGTTTCTTGGCCTTATTTGATTTTTAAAGGTAGCTTCAGTGATCATTTTATCCTCCTTATTAATAATTGCCTCATTTTAGAAGGGAAAAAAAATTTATACTTCTACTTCTATAGGTGTTAGACAAGGCAACCATCTCTCTCTAGCTTTATTAAGTATTTCCACTGCTGCTCCATCTCATGGTTTATACTTTATTTTAGCTAATGGTTATGTTAACTCTTATATTCAACCCCGAGCATCTCCGATTATCACCCATCTTAGCATTGTAGATAATATTATTATTTTTAGCAAGAGTAGCAAGAGAAGACTTAACAATCTTCTTTATTTTTTTGAAAGATTATGAAGAGGTTTTTGGGCAGAAAATCAACTATAAATCACTTCTTCTAGATTATCTTTTAGTCACACCAATACCATTGTGCAAATCACTAGTTTTCAACAAAGCCTGTTACCCTATAAACTATTTGGGTTGTCCTCTCTAAACAGGTTGTAGATTAACTTCTTATTTTCAACCCCTTGTTGCAAGAGTTCTAAAGGAATTGGTAGTCGACAGGATAAGATTCTTTCTTTTTGGAGGTAGACTTATGTTAATCAAAGGTGTCCTTATGTCCGTACCCATCTACCTCCGGGTAGTTATGAATCCTCCTAAGCAAGTTTTGTATAATATTGAAAAGCTAATTTTCTTTAATGTTATTCTTTAGAGGATCTAAAAACTCATTGGTGTTATTGGAAGAAGACTTGTATCTTTATTGCCTCTACTTATAAATTATGGTGATATAAATTGGAGGTCTAGTCCTAGCTTATGGGCTAACTATATTCAACAAAGATACATGCGATTAGCCATTCATACCTTCATCCCCCGATGCCTTCTAATTCCTCACACTTTTGAAGAAATATTCTCAATATCTAGGTTTCTTGTGAGCAACACATTCGTCTTCTTATTGATAATATGGAGCTTCCTCCTTCTGGTTTGATGATTGGATGAACTTCACTAAAATCTATGATGAAGCTATAGGAAGTTGGATCTTGCATTCATGATGAAACAAGATCCAAAATCCCAAGTTTTTCAAAAAAAAAAAAAAAAATTCTCACAAAGGAGAAGGATACTTTAATCTTTCTGGGGAATGCAAATGGTAGATCTTGTTCTTAGGAATTGAATTTAACGTCTTGATCTACTTGTTTAAGATCTTCTAATCTATTCATTATTTATCTGGGTGAAGAAAAAGAGATATAAAAGAGTATAAGTATCAATATGACCATTGAGGTTGTATGATTTTTTCAATTTGACTATTCAACTTTCAAACATGTCAATTTGACCACTCGACTTTGAAAATTAGTCAATTTAACCATTATAAGGTTAAATCCTTTGAAATTTTTCACAAAGTTGAATGGTGAAATTAACAAAGTTAAATGTTAAATGACTAAATTGACAAATCAAATAAAATTAAATGACTAAATTGAAAATCTCACACAGTTAAATGGTCAAATTGATACATTTAAAAGTTAAATGATTAAATTAAAAAAACAATACAACCTTATTGGTTATATTGATACTTATGTCGATATAAAAGATAGAGAAAGTGAAGTGGAGGCCTAACAGACAGACTATAATTTTTCTGTGGAGAAAATCTCATTTATTCCTTGGGTAAGAATGATTAAGGTAATATTTTGACAAAATTAAGTTAATTATTTTTTTTCTAAATGATCCTAATTAAATTTACAAGTAAACAGAGAAAAAAGAGAAATAAAATGAGTAATATAATTAAAAAAATATGTAATAAACTAAAAAAAAACTTATATTTGATAATATGAAAAATTATTATAAATGAGCAACGGATAAAAAAACAAAAAAGTAAATTCAATGAAGAGCAAGCTCTCCCATTCGTCTATTATGGTTAAATGGGGATTTAATAACGAAACAGTAGAATGGTGAGTCGTGTATTTCGATGCCTTTATAGTTATGGAACATGAAACGGCCAACCTTTCCCGACCAGCAGTCCCTCATCTCTCTTTCCCCCTATAGCCTGTAGGATTTTGATTTTCCAGTCCCCGGAATGGGCGGCGCTTCAAGGTTCATAATGCTTCTCGCCGTCCCCTGGTCTTCCCACCATCAGTCCTCCCTAACGTTCCTCCGCCGCCTCTCTATACCCACAAGTCGCTGCCACTTCGCTGTCAGTTTTCCTAATTCCTCCCGCCACCAACTCCATATCCCCCCCTGCTGTGCACTGCGTGAAACAAATACAAAGACACCTCAGAAAGGCCTCCATCCCTGGCCCGAGTGGTCTCACTTAATCAGCAGACTTTTCTCCCAGGGGAAGGATAAGGATTTTCCTGCAACTGAGGCAGATGGATTATTTCCGGAGGACGCGTTTGTAGCCTACGAAGAGAAGGAGCTGTCGGATGAATTTGTTCGCTGTGCCTCTGCTTGCTTAGCCTTTGCTCGCTCCCGTTCCGACCTTCTTGGGTATATTTTCTATTTTCATCTATTTCTTTTTTCTTTTTCATTGAAAAGGAAATTGATTTTCCATTTGTAAATTACATTCATTTTTGTAAATAAATGCGTGGCCTGTTTACTGAAAATCCTAGTTTTGTATTCGTGGAGTTTTAATCGACGAAAATTAGTTTGGAAGGGAGCTCCTTTTCTCCCTAATTTTTTAATTCCATTGCTAAGAATGAGTATTTTGGTCTGTATTGTATTGGATGCAGGTTGATGTCGAGGAAGGATATTGAAGTAATTGTATCAGATGGGACTCCGTTTCTTTTTAAAACTGCTCTTGCAACTGCCAGAAGGATGAGGGCATTTTTGGGTCTTGATGGACGCAACGTATGTTAACTTTTCTTTCTTGAAAATATAAAAGTCTAATGTGGGTTTATTTCGTGGTTAAGTACCTTTGGAGCTTCTGATATTTGAGCTTCAAAGATTCTTAGGTTAGGATCCTGTTGCTTAGACAAGTTATTTTATTCACCGGATAAAATAAGTAACGAAAGCTCTGATTGTTGCACTGGCATGATTTCACGGATAAGCTTCATTTCTGCCTTTTCTGTTAAGAATTTTAGATAATAGTGTGTTAGAAGTCCTGGCCACAAGATAACTCTGGTGCTTACTAAAGACAGATACATTTTCTAATTGTAAATCAACAGAAGGCAAGAGGGAAAATAACTCTTTTTACCAAGCATTCATGCTATCCGTTTTATTTATTAGTTTTCCCTTTTTTTACGGAGTGTTCAGAATTAATACTCTTATTGTTTCTTTATTTCCTTTTGATTTTTTTTTGGGTGGCAAGTGTGGATATCTGAGTCATGGATTCAAATTTGGAAATTACAAAGTGGCTTATGTAAGTTTAGTCCTCTTTTTCTCAAATGTTAAGTTTTTCCAAAAAAGAAAATGATTTTTTTTTTTTTTTGCTGTAAAAAATAATAAAATGAAATTAGATCTAAGGAAACATGTATAATGTGGCAGTTATGGAATACCTCTTATTCCTTTTAGTCAAATACTGTTATGATAGTCAGAGCTATACTTGATTTGATATAAGAAGCCTATACAAGTGTATGGTATCTTGTAACTATTTTATGCTCTAATAAGCTCCACTTTGCATGGACATGGCACTTATCACATAATAGAATCATTTAAACATGCTATTTTTCAGAAAATTAAGATGATGCTTGCTCATCATGTTGAGGTAGATGATGCAGGATAAGATAGGGGACAAAATAACTATATGTTCCCAGACTTTGGTTCATATGGTTCTTTACTGCCTTATGATATTCCATATCTTAATAGGATGTCTATATATGAAGGCATGATAGTTAATCTCTTGCAATCTGATGCTGAGCCAAAACGTTGAACTTGTTCTCTTACTAGGGTCACCAAAAAGAAATTCTTATTTCCTCCCCTGAGAGAACCCGTGACTGTGGCTTGTTACTTGGTGAAGTAATTTTGAAAATTCTTAAAATATTTTGAATATTTTCTTGATTGCACACATAAAATTGAAGACTTAAATGAATTGGGAGTCTGAAAATATTTGGAGAAAGAAGATTGCTATGCAGTGGAGATTTGTAAATATAAAATGTAAGTTTCAGATAATTCTATGATGTTAACTATTGTGAAGGGATATCTTAGTTGTAAAAAGTTGAATATACTTATTTTCTTTAGTCCAAAAAAGCAAAAAGATTATTCATGATTGACTAATGGAATTTATCAAAATGCTGAATAACAAACAGAAAAGGGAATTTCAATACAGAGAAGTATAGGGTTGGATAAAATTGAAATATCTTAAAAGAATTAGTTCTGTCTCCAAATTGGCCAATGGAAACACGTCAATTCTTGTATCGCAGTCACTGATTCCAGAATCCTCTAACATTGGTCTTTCCATGTCTTAAATTTAGCATCCAACTTTCTCCGTTTTTCCTTCTTCAATATGATTTTGTTCTCCTAAATAATTTTAGTTGTTTTCTATTCTGCCATTTTATTTCCTCTGGCTCTTTGTGTATTGCTGTTTAGTGTACTCTAAATTTCAGGTGCTAGAATCTGAAAAGGCAAACACTGTTGATATTATGAAGTATATATTAAGTTACGCAAGTAATCCCTCTGGTTCTTCTCCACACGGCAGTCTATACAGTAGGGAGTTTGTTGAATCATCTGTACGCAATCTGTTATGTCAGATGACTGAGATCGGTTTTTTAAATCCAGCAACAGACCTCCCTGCTTCAGATCAATATCTGTTCTCTGCTGGATGTGATCAGTCTACAAGACCCCTCAAACAAAATATTCAAATGAAGAGAGGGGACTGGATTTGCAAAAAGTATAACTTCTTGTCTTGGATCTCTTAATACATGCTTTTTTTTGCCTTCAGTTTTTGACCGTGCTTTTAACCTAGGAATTTGAGAAGCTTGTAAAGAATGGAATAGCTTCAGTTTTTATCTGGTGCCAGACTACCAGTGGAGGTTGGGGGGGGGGGGAATTGATTTGCTGGTGGTGGTTTGCCTATTTATTTGCAGTATGAAATAAAGCTAATGATGCTCTCTATCCATTTAGGTTTTAGTTTTCAAACTCCAATTTATTTGCCATTCCTCATTCGGCATGTTTTAATCATTAGAATGTGCTGAGCAGGTGTAGTTTTATGAACTTTGCGAGAAATGTGAAATGCCTTGAGTGTGAGGAACCCAGGCCAAAGAGACAATTGACCGGTGGAGAATGGGAATGCCCTCAGTGAGTATCACAGCCTCTGCATATGTTAAAATATATAGATTATTGCATTGTTAATATTTGTAAACTTAACTGATACATTTCTCTTAAATTAGATGTAATTTCTTTAATTATGGGAGGAATTTGGTTTGCTTGAAATGTGAATGCAAAAGGCCTGGGGAAGTCATGGCAAATAATGTTAACTCCATGGCAGTGGAAGGATACGCTGGGAACTCAATTTACCACCCCAACTTGGACATCAGATCAGTTGAGAATGCAGAAAAACCAAGGCAAGGATTTAGTAATGTTTCTCAGCAAAATAATGTCACCTATCTCAGCAATGCAGCAGATGATGAAGATTTTCTGGAAATCATGCCACTGAGGAAAGGGGAAAATAAATTCGTCGTGAGCACGAGGAAGACTCCTTTGGAGAGGAGATTGGTCAACTCCCGGAATCAACGACGTTTGGATAATTACGTCACTTCCGAAGGTAGTGCTTCTCGAAATGATAATGCAAACAACAGTCTTGACTTATCAATCAGGAAGAGTTTGGATCAGATTCTTGGCCGTTCATCCCCTTCTTCTGAAATAGAGGTTCAAGGTATAGCTACAGAACAAAAGGCTCCAGTTGACTCATCTGCCTTTCGCAGATCTGGTACTTCAAAGTTCCAACAGCCTCAGGGGAACAAATCCAATTATGTTTCCTTTGTATCATTACCACCAGATATGTTCTCTAAACAAAATCACATTTCTAAGGCTCAGGCTGGAGAAGATGCTGTAAAAGAAAACTGTGATCCCTCTTCTCCAACAAGTGATCAAGGTGCCGGGGTTACAGTAATCAGTGACTCTCAAAATTCCAGTAATAGTTTTGACTTTGCAGGACAATCACCTGAAAGTCATACTGAAAATGACAAAAAAGCTGAAGTACAAGATGTTAAGTCAGAAAAATGGTTGCAGAGGGTGGCAGAGCTTCATAATGTTGAGGACTTGCCAAGTGAGATTTCAGATGAAGACTGCCCTGAGATTATGCCCATGTGGAGAGGAGAAAATAGATTCGTAATAAGCAAGAAAAAAGATCGCTCCTTAATTTCTCCTGCGTATAAAAGACGGGTGGCTATGGAGCAAGCAAGCAATACTAAGTATGTTCCATTTGTTCCATTCCCTCCGGGGTATTTTGCAAGAAAGGATTCACAAGAGCCAGATGGAGAACATTCTGGAAGTTCTAAAATAATGGAGAATTTTCCAGAGAAGCCAGAAAATGTGAGACCAAGGAGGACTGGAGGCAATTCTCTGCAAGAATTAGGTAACCAAGCTAGGAGAGATTCAGGGCAGCTGAGTCCTAACCTCTGTGGGGTTCATAGGGTACCTCTACGTGAACACTCAGATCAAAATACCTTTAGTAGCCAAAATATAAGAGCTGAAATTCAGAGCAGCAGATATTCAAGTGAAAACAATACATCTCAATCAATGATGCCGCACACAGGTTCCATGCAAATGCTGGAAAATCAGAACGATCAAAGTGGATGGAGAGGTGGGAGCTTGGAGGGTTCAGCTGTCAAGGAACCAGATCCTTTGGACATGTCAGAAGAAGCCAAAGCTGAGAGATGGTTCCGTCGTGTCGCTCAGATAAAGGATATTTCTGAGCTAAGCCAGATCCCCGATGAAGATTTCCCATCAATAATGCCAATGAGGAAGGGGGTAAATAGGTTTGTAGTGAGCAAAAGAAAGACGCCATTGGAGAGGAGATTGACTTCTCGGAGGAACCTTCCAACTGTGAGATCTGATCCTGTGAACAAGGACAATGATGTCAACTGAATATATACTCTACACTGACATTGCAGTTTTTGTTTTGTGTTAAACCTGACAATTCACTTTTCCCATAATATACTTTATGTGGAGATACAGATTCATGCATTCATCAATGCGTTATATCATACCTGCGGAGTTGAATGTTTTGCTTAATTTTGCTAGTACATGTTTATGTCTATTGAGTAAAATCAGATGTTGGCAACATTTCAAAATAAAGAAAGTTAAACAAGAAATTGTATGCAGGTAGTGTTTAGAATTTGTGCAAGGAGCAACAAACAGATGCTAGTACTGCTCACGGGATCTGAAATTGAGGGAAACAAAAGAGTTGCTGCCTGGAATTCCTAGACCAACTAACTGACTTCAGGCATTCAAAAATGAAATTGTCTGCAGCCTTAGAATGAGAACACATGATAAGTTACAATGACCGTACCATTAAACTCACCTATCCATTCTGTTATGCCTTTTTGATCAGTTAATTTTGCTTGCTTAGATGGTCATTCTGCTATGAGCTACCCACTATTGCAATGTGAGTCAACAATAATACATGATTATCCACAATTGCCACAAAGAGAGAAGCTCTCACTCTTGTTCTTGGCCAAGCCTTCTCTTTGGCCGATTCTTGGGTGCTTTTTCATCATCTGGGTCTGATTTCTTACTTTCATTCATTACTTCATGGAGACTAAGTGGTGGTTTTGCATTAAAGTTTCCATCTTTTGTTGCATTAAGAGGTATTTATAGCTGGTAGAATTTAGTGCTGACATCAACATTCTCAACAACCTTCCAATTGCAAGTCATCTGATGAAAACAGGTTACCTTGTTCTCATTCTTGACTTCCTTAACTTGGCTTATTCTCCCTTCCATATTTTTTGGTGCAATTGATGTGTTGGGGGTGTTGGGAGGGGCTAGTTGGCTTGGTTTTCAGAGGCTCTTTGGGTTGGCTAGTGTGCTGGTTTGGTGGATTCTTGATTTGTCACGATGGGTTGGAGGCTGGACAGTGGGTCACAGTAGCCTGGCTTGGTTAAAACAAGTTGTTCTTCTTGTTGTGCTGAGCGTGTTTCTTCATTGGTTTTCTTTGCTAGACTTGGCCAAATATAGGAGCTGAAGTTTCAGGGAGTTTGATCTTCTTGGGGGCACTCCGAAGGCAAAAAGTTGTTTGCATTAATTGCCATTGTACTTGGCCATTTGAATTTAAAAAATAATAAAATTCTGCTAAGATAGAGGGAAATGGTCTTGGGCCAGATGGGTCCTTGGCCCAGAAGACTTTGGGTGGAAGAAAGAAGACTTAGGGAGAAAGATAAACTTGTTATGGCCTAACTTAAAAAAGTGCCGAAAGAAATCGAAGCCTATTTGAAGAAAAGGGGCATTCTTTCCAACTCCTTTTCCTCAATGGGCCAAATAAAAGGAGATGGGATAGCTAAAACTTCAATTAGGCCACCATCAGCCAGGTGCGGATCAACAACAAGAAAGTGGCTCGGTCCAACAAGAAAGCCTCTACCAACGCTGGTGATGGTAGGGATGTCCAGGCAGATTTAAGGAGCATAGCAGGGGTAGATGACATGGAGAAAGGGGAGGAGTCTATGGGTTTGAGTGTGCCTAAAACAAAGGGAAGAATGGAGGAAGAAGGCTCAACCAGGCCAACAAGGGAGGCAAGACTTAGGCTAACCTAGTCAAGGCAAACAGTAATTTGAACTTGGGATTCAAATTACTTGACATAAAGCAAGATACTGACATGGCTGAACTTTCCATGGAGCACATGCTTAGTGTTAAGGAAGTTTGCGGATTGGTTACGCCATGGGCAAGTTTCTGAGGAAAGGAGCTACTGTTCATCTCACCAAGACTTGGGCATCCCATGCAAGACATATACAGATGCAAGTGGTTGGATCATTTTTTCTTTTGATAAGGAGGATTTGGACCTTGTGCTCTATCAAGGTCCTTACACTGTGTATGGATCTTGCTTTGACTTTCATAGTGGTGCCATGAAGGTTGTCTCTCTATGGGTGAATTTTTGGGGCATCTCCCCTTCTTTTTTGGGACAAGACATTACTAAGTATCATTGGTGCCAAAATGAACTTCCTATCACTACCGATGTGTGCACCTTTTCAAGCGAAACAAAGGAATTTGCTAGGTTACTTGTTCAAATGGCCCTCTCTAAATCTTTAACAAATTTGGTGACTGTTAGAAACCCTTTTCACCTTTGTCATCTTCTACGAAAAGGTTGTTTATGACCATGAGCCCAAATATTGTGCTCATTGCAACTCTTTCAAACATGCCTAGCTCCATTGCAATGTGAAGGGAAATAAAGGAGACAATGCACAACTCCAAACTATTGAGAGTGTTTCTGAAGTTGTGAGAGATGAACACATTGAAGATACCTTGAAGGAGGCAAGGAAGGTTACCAAGGCCGCCCAAACCCCCAAGGAGAACCCAGGGGTGCAAGAGAAAGAGGGCAAGATGTTAGAGGAGGGGGAAAAGGATAAGGAAAAAGCCGGTGGCATGGAAAATGTTGCATCATTTAGTGGAACCAAAGATGGAGAGGTTGAGATTACACCTCAAGGGGAGGAAGAGCTATTGCACAAGGTTGGTGTAGACAAGGTAAAGCACCCATAGTGTAGGACCCTCCGCACTTGAAAGAATGGCAACTACCAAAGAAAAAAAGAGGAATAAGAATGGAGGCAAAGGGGAAGGGGTGAGAATTGTTGATCAAGCCAGGTCTAGCCCACAATGAGGATAGCATCATGGAATATACTTTGTTTCAACCATCATTCCAACAGAATGGTGCTACACACTTTATGTCTCAACTTAGAGTGGATGTCTCTACTCATGAAATGCCTGACTTTGTGGAATGTAGCATTAGAAATGGTCTTTTTGATTTGCATTCTCTTGGTTCTCGTTACACTTAGATGAATGGACATCTTTGGACCAAACTTGATCAGGCCTTAGTTAATATGGGGTGCAATGATTTACATGTGGACACTCTTGCTAATGTCGGGCCAATGGGTACTCTTCGACTAAACCCTTGCTTGGTTTCAATTGAGCACACTAGTCACCTCCATCTAGGAGTTTCCAGTTTTTCAATATGTGGGCTGCCCATGTTGATTTCTTTGATGTTGTGGAGTTGGTTTGACATGGTACTACACAATTTTCTCTTTGCAAGAAGTTGAAGAACCTTAAGGGACCCTTTAAATTCCTTAATTCTCTTCACTTATCTCACATTTCCTCTAGGGTCAAAGTTGCAGACCATCATCTCAATGAGGCTAAAAGGGACCTTCATGATAGACAAGGGCATCTTGATTTTTCACAGGAAGGAGGTGGAGCTTCAGAATAGGACGTTCGTTCTTATGGCGGCCGAGAGATCCTTTATATTCAAAGGGCCAAATTTGTCTACTTCAACAATGTTAACAAAGGCACTAAGTTCTTTCATGGCCTTGTCAAGAGGAACAATAAACAGAATCACATTCTGGAAATCATGAAAGAGGATGGCACGTTGTCAAGAAGATATGGGGAATTGGGCATGGAATTTGTGAACTACTACAAGAATATTTTAGGCACTTATTCTCCTACTTCTCCTATTGATCCAGATATGTTCTTGATGGGGCCTTTATTCGATGAAGCACATGCACCAAACCTTTGTTGTGTGGTTCTTGATGAGGAGATAATGGGGCTATTTGGGGTATGGATGACAACAAGGCACCGGTGCAGGACGGTTTCTTTTCAAAGTTCTTCAAGAAGAGTTGGGGAATGATGTGTGTGGTGCTATGTTGTGATTCAAGCTTCTCAATAACTCAATTATTGCCTTAGTCCACATATCTTTACATGCTCCTACGATTGGGACTATAAGCCCATTTCACATCATCTACAAGGCTATCTCTAAAATCCTTACAAATCGAGTACTCGATTGGAAGGGCTTATTGATGATAGGCAAGCGGCTTTCAGTGGAGGGTGGTGCATCAAGGAAAATATCTATCTTGCTCAAGAATTGATACTTCAATATAATAGGAAGAGGTCATCCCCTTGGTGCACCTTCAAAGTATACCCTTGAAATTCCTATGATTCCATTTCTTAGGGCCTCTTGGAGAAGACTCTTGTTGGTTTGAGATTTCCCCTGACATGCAGCTCTCGGGTGATGGAGTGTGTCTCTTCTACATCTTTCTCTATCCAAGTTAATGGTTCCTTATTTGGCTTTTTCAAAGGGAATAGGTGGCCTCACCATGGTGATCCTCTTTCCTATATCTTTCTGTTTATGTTTGGAATGCTTGTATTGTCTCCTCAAGAAGGTCACTACTTCATTCAGCTTCGACTTCCGTCCCAAGTGTGGTGGGCTTCATATCACTCCCTTGGCATATGAGGACGATCTTCTTCTCTTCTCCCGAGGTGACTTCCACTGGGTTATGATCTGAGTGGATAATTTGAGAAATTTTGGCAGGGTGTTTGGTTTGGAGGCTAGTGATCTCAAGTCTAACATCTTTCATGTAGGTACCCGATAACATGAGTTTCATTCAATCATGGAGTACATGGGATTCTTTCAAGGACTTATGCCTGTTAGATATCTTGGCATCCCCTTTTGATGGAAACCTAGATCCTTCAATGCCTCAAGGACCAATCACAAGATCAAGGCTTCAAGCATGAGAAAGTCATTCATTACATTCATTCAAAGACGGGAAGAATTATTTGATTTGGAGGACATCTCTGATAAGAACAAGTTTGTTGAAAATCAAGTTGATTTGAAGTTATGGAATATATCAACCATGATGGAGATTGAAAGCTCCAATTCAAGCCGAGAAAACATCCAAGATGATAAAGGATCAAAACAACACAAAGGCATGATGAATTGGAGCCAAAAAGTTGAAGAAAACATGGGAGAAATTGTTGGGATTTACGCCCAAAAAGACTATCTTATTCTAAGATATTGTGTAAAAGACTATAATCTTTATATATGATTTCATGCATATAATAAAACATACAATAAGGGTAAAATTGATTTAAATAGGTGATCTGGGTGTTGGGACCACATAGTAAGGTACAGAGCACCAGAAGTTTAAATCATAAGGAATTAGTTCTTGGCTGGTTAATATAATTGCGCTATCTATTGAACAAGGGTCATATTACATTAGTCTCCTTTAAGTAGGGTGACTTGTCTTTAGTCATTGGATAGTACTCCAGGACTACATGTCTTAGCACATTTTGTATGTGTAGAACAGGACCATTCAGTGATTGTTCTCTAAACGTACGACCAAAGAAGAGAAAACTAGTATCACAAATGAGTTGCAACGTGGACAGGTCCCCATGACATGAGTATGGGTTGGTGGTCTGCTAAAGCTAAGTCCACGTGCTTAAATATGCTATGGGTGAGACCACATAGCATAGATCAATAGCCTTATATGTCAACTACTTAGAGTTAGTTAGTTAAGATAGACCTATATAATAGGGTCTCTATGCCATTTCATTTATGAGAACGGTTAATCGCCTCCTTGTGTATTGTTCTTAGTTGGATCACTCCTCGGTAGTACAATTGTTGTTATATGAATATCCATCCAGTGAGTATTTATTGTGATCCAATGATAAAAGTACTTGATACCTAAGGATGGTAGATGCTATTAAGTAAGGTGATAGTACGAAAGACCTAGACCCAATAATGAGTGTTACATAGAAGGGCAAATGTGTTAATATACCTGTGGTCAAAGACTAAGGGTTGAGATTTATCTGAACAAGCTTTCTGTTTATATAACAATGTGTCTTGGAGTATATCATCTTCTTATGGTGAGATTAGAAGATGTTTAGAATAACTAAGTATATTGCTATTATGTCACAAAGGTATTATGGAGCCAAGAACATTGTGTCTTAAGGTCCCTGATCTATCCCTATTGTTTATGAGTGGTTTTGTATCATTCTAAAATAGGAAGCGAAGAGGAGTTAATTTTACTCTAAGAAGGTTTTAATAATTAACTAAGGATTATCTAATCGTTGAAATTAATTATGTAGGCTTGTATGAAATTAAATAATATATTTTATTTAGGCTTATAATTAATTTGGATTTAGGTCCATAAGATTAATTATTAATGGGGTTTAATAAAATAAATGAGTGGGTATTTATTTTATTGGTCTTATAATTAATTTGGACGTAGGTCCTTTAAGATTAATTATTGATGGATTTAAAAAAAAAGTGAGTGGATATAATTTATTTGATTATTTTGTCACATAGGATTAAAACTAGAAAAATGCAAGAATTAAGTTTTATGCTTTGTTTTATATATCTGTTATGTGACAAATAAAATTCCTATGGGAAACCTATATTAGGAATGTTTTTAAAAATAATTATTTTGATTTGGTTATGAAAATCAAGAAAGTAATTATAAAGAATGATAATTAAATACTTTAAAATAGTCAATATGGTTACTTTTTGAAATTAGAAATAACCTAAATAATTTTCTTAAAGGGTTTTATCCTTGTAATAGAAAATAAACTATTAAAAGAATAAAAAAAATATAAGGTTTTATATAAGATTAAATAACACCAGAAATTATATTTATTTCAAATTATACTTTGAACATAGATATATAATTGAGTTACATTTTCTTAAGAAATAAAATCAAGATTATATTTTATTATAAAAGTTCCTCAAATAAAAGATTAAGTGGAAGAGGGTACATTAAGTTGGATCCCTGGCTTCCATTGCTTATTTGTGTTAATGGGTTGTGCCTTTATTGCATCAACCTAGGAGTGACCCCTTATAAGATGATTGTCCATGAAAACTTAGATATTAACAAACAAATTAAAAGTTAATTTAGAGGATAGGTGGTAGAGTCGACAGCTTAACATCAAATTATCAATAGTTCATCATGAGTTAATGGCCAGCCTACTTTGGGACTACTTTAAATTGATCAACTAAAAGATTTCAGTAAGTTTTGGTTAAACGCTCGACTTAGAAAAGCATTAGCCTACTTACGTAGCTCTGTTGAGTTTTCTAAGAGCTAAATGTGGTCATCGGATATTGGTGCATTTGTTACGGAGATCAATATACTAAACACACATTATTGATTATAGTGAGAGGAACAACTATAGTCTACAATGATGTGAAAAGAACAATGTGCTTAAATTTCACATTAAATTGCATGTTTTATATTTTTTGTGTTATTTAAATTTTATTTAATTTTATGCATTCAGAATAAATTTTTTATAGGATCTATCTTTGTCCAATGGTTAGTTTTCTCTTCAAGAGATAGTTAACTGCCAGATACTGGGACTGGATAAGAGAATTGCTTAATGTCCTTGATGTTGAACAATGTGAAACACTTAAGAATCCACAAATTATCATCATAAAATACAATTCTACTTAAAGAACAAAAAAATTCCTATATGGTGTAGAAAGATATTAAGAAAGAGATTAAGTTCTTGATATTAATTCTATGTCTGTATCACTAAGTAAAAATTATGAAGACGAGGGTTATTTTGCAATGGATTGATATCTTAGAATCGGATTCAAAATAGACATTAATTCAGAAGTTGCAAAAATCCTTAATAAACATCGAGTTAGCTGAAGAATCTTCTTATTGAGAGTTTAATCTCAAGGCTTTGAAGATTCATTATGAAGTTAAAGATCTTGATATTCACGAGATAAGGAGAGTTAAAATACATTCAATCTTAAGATGCCTGCATCATTCCTTGAATTCCTCATATAGTCTACTAGGAGGGTTTTACCTCTTCATGGTAGACTTCCTTCACAGGAAGATTTCTTACAGGAAATGGATAATGTAGAAAAGATTGAAAGATGTCAAAACTTGTAGAAAAAGCTTCTCCTATGAGTTTGAGCCCAACTTCAAGAGGACTCACAGGGAGGAGAAGAACATTCTAGAGGTAAGCAATGGAATCACCTCAAACCTTATCAGAAATTCATATATATATATATATATATATATATGAATTTCTACATATATAGTGATAGCAAGCCTAAAGGATGTTTTTCTTGTGTACTAATCGTACACTATTAGAAAGACTATCTTGAGGGGAAATTCATATCTCAAGTTTTTTTCTCAACTTCAAGCTCTTATTAATGATTGAATCTGTTCCTTATGGATAGTTGATTCAAGAATCATTAATTATTGTCTATAATTCTTTGCAGAATTTTTGGACAAAAGAACTTTAGAAAAGTTGAGCAAATTTCTTAAAGATACCAATGAATATTGTAGTGGGAGTTCTTTTTTTTTTTCTTTATAATTTAGATATTGGCAGAACACTTTTATATGTTCAAAACAATAACAAAATTCACATTCTGATTTTTTTTTCATTTTCTGATATTTCAGATCAGTAGTTATGAAAAAGAAATCTTGTTTTAATAGTACATATAATAGTTGGTGTTTTAATTTTATCAATTAAATCAAGTTTAAAGTATTATTTTTATACATAAGAATTAACGACCAACTTTATAAAGATTTTTGTTATGGTTTTAATCATGATCAAAGTCTTCTCTAATATGAGCTTACAAGTCCATTAGTTTTGGAAAGAAAAGACTTGGACAACATTTTGATTTGGAATGACAAAAAGGTCATTAATCAAATGTTTGAAATCGAGATAACAAAGAATCTATATATGTGATTCCCAGATCATTAAATTTTTGTAAAAGTTTTTCTTCTAAAGATAAACTTAAAGAGTTATTAGGAATTGGTGTTGTACATGGTCCTTATGACTATTCATGCTTTATTTTAGATATATCATAGTCAAAAGGACAACATATATGAAAAAGCATATTGGTCATAGATATAATTCTTTGTATATTTTTCTCTATACGTTTCTTTCAAAGATATATTTAAGAAAGAAAGTCTGTACTAATTTTAGTATTTAGTAATTTTGAAATAATATTGATCAAAATCCTTTGTGTTGTTATATTACACTTAGGCTAACTTCTCAGAACAAAGGAAGTTCCAATTTTTGTATTAATTGAAGATTGAGATATAAAATCTAAACCGTACAATTTTTTAAAGTCTCCATGGTAAAGAAAAGCATAAAGAATAGAGGGAGAACATTTATTTGTATTTACTTTAAGAACATATGATGTTTGTTGACATCTATGTTAGATACATGAAAGGTACATACAGGAATAAATGGCCTATGTTCTAATAAAGTAGAATTAAGAGATAGGAAATGTTTTCATTGAATATCTTTAAACAATTTAATCTCTAAAATTCTTAGTATCCTTATTGTAGTCGGAGTTTTCCTGAGTTTTGATAACTAATTCGACAATGTCTTTTGACAGCAAAAATCAAATTATTCAGAATTGGAAATCACTAGAAACAATAGGAGTTATCCAGGATGGTATTTACAAGATGTTGATTTTTGGTAATCAATACATTGAGTCTTAGGACTTGATTGGATAGTGTCCCTTTTATGGATACAAGTAGATTCAACGTGATTACCGAAAAGGTCAATTATGCATATCTTGTAAAACATTTAGTCTTTCAATAGACTAAAGTTATCATCAATCCTCAAGAGGGCATACGTTTATTATTAGACTTTAGAACTCTTATAGTTGTCTAAAGGTAGATGCACTCTAAGAGAATAAGAGATTAAGGATTGTTATAAATGACATTCTATTTTTGTGATAGAGTAATTCATCTGATAAAGAGTCTGTATGCCAAACGAAAATTGTCAAGAATATTTGATGATACTAGTAATACTCTGTATGTGAGATTCAAAAGAATTAGACACACGGAAAAGTATTAAATTTATTAGATATCTCATATTCATGATAATTGGCATATAAAAGTAAAACATAATCAATCCTAGGAACATTTGTTTAAGTTCAAATGTTTGGATTATGAAGTTTCCTTTTGTGTTTCATCACACAAGAAAAGGAAAAAGAATTATGTGAATTGAGTTCTAATTGCTTTGCGATATGAAAATTCACATATCGTGTTTATCAAATGACTAATGTTAGCCAGACTCTTGTGGCTGCTAGTTTAACCCTTGATTGGGTATATATATAATCAGGTGCTTTGCAAGTACTAGAGATTATATATAATCATTTGTTTGTCAGTTTCATAATATTTGTAAGTTTTCAGAGAGATATTAATAGATATTAAATCCTTTATGGATTTCTACTATCCTATTCGGAATAAGCAATTACAAATATATGTTCCACTTGTTACATATCAGAGTAGCAGCATCGGAAGTGATTATAGAGGGTTCTTCATGGAATTATTTTGAAAAATCCTTAATACATGATCATCGATGGTTTCAAGTGATTAAGGTAACTTGGGATTCTAAATAAGCAAGAATGAATGCACAATAGAGATACGATGCATCTTTTGTTATTAGTTCTAGGAAACTTTTCTTAGTGTCTCTAAATAGTTGAATGTTTGACAACATTCAGATAACTAGATGAGAAAGAATTAGCCAGATATTTACCTTACATTAAGGTCCAAGATATAACAAAAGGCTTTGCACAAAAGAGTTGCTTAGTATCTCTCAACAATAAAGTCTAGTATAGCTATTCATTGTTTCTCTAGACATTTCAATAGTTTTGTAAGCATTCAGATAGTTGTAAAAGCAATGAAATTTACCCGATAGTTTTATTTGAGTGAGATACTAAGTATCTTTTAACGATATTATCTAGTAGACTATTTCGTAGAGACTTTAGAATAGTTGAATGTTTCTTGAAACATTCAGATAACTGTATAAGCTATAAATTTACTAGATAGTCTTATTTGGCAAGTGAAAGTCTGTTGGGATTTATGCCCAAAAAGACTATTTTATTCTAAAATATTGTGTAAAAGACTACAATCTTTATATATAATTTCATACATATAAGAAAACATACAATAAGGTCCAACTTGATTTAAAAAGGTGATTTATGTGTTGGGATGTTCAAAATGGTATGGTACGGATCACAAGAAATTTAAATCGTAAGGAATTAGTTCTTGGTAGATTAATGGAATTGGGCAGTCCATTGAACAAAGGTCATAGCACATTAGTTTCCTTTAAGTAGTGTGACTTATCTTTCGTCATTGGGTAGTGCTCTCAGACTATGTGTTAGTATATTTTGCATGTGAGAACAGGACCATTCAGTGATTGTTCTCTAAAGGTACTACCAAAGAAGAGAAAACTAGTATCACTGATGCTACAGCTTGGACATGTCCCCATGACATGAGTATGGGTTGGTAGTTTGGCAAAGCTAAGTCCATGTACTTAGATATGCTGTAGGTGAGATCACATAGCGTAGATCAATAGCCTTGTATGTCAGGTACATGGAGTTAGTTAGTTAAGCCAGACATATATATTAGGATCTCTATGCCATTTCATTTATGAGATGGGTTAATCCTGATAGTGTTATGTACTAGTACAATGACATAATTTGTATTTTTTTGATTGAAATGTATTTATGAGATTGACTTTATTATACCTAATGTTTCCATGAATAATAATATCTGCCTTTTGGTCATTAAGTATGTGACTTAATAGTAAAACCCTCTTGACAATAGATGTATTATTCTAAATAGTC
>JAWZTD010000119.1:298850-318959 GCA_035221335.1 Echites panduratus | reverse complement strand
GCTTTCACCAAGCACAACATACAAACCTCTTCAACTACCCAATTCCTTATCTCTGCTATATAAAACCACAATTCACAGAATAAGACCCACAAAACCTTCCAGGAAATTTTGCATACAAACAGAAGATGAACAGAACACCCAAAATACCCAACAGCAGCAACCCACCATTGCAACCACCACCACCACCGTCTCCTCAAAGCCCTCCTCCTTTACCACATTCTCCATCAACTCTAAAAAAAAAACTTGAGATATCACATGGACAGATACTCGAACTAAGAGGCGAGATAATTGACCTGTTCACTCGTATAATGCGAGACCACACTTCCATATATCTGGAAAGGATGCTTCAGCATGATTTATCGCTAGAATAGCTCTTCGCCATCTTTGAAGATACGAAGAGACATGCAACAGATGAGGAGTCCGGCATTATTCTCCTATCCGATGATAATTCTAACTAACTGCATATCATTAGTAATTTATGTTTATCCTTTTCGGATTTTTACAATTGCCGTTTCTTATCCTTTTTGTTTTTTAACTGTTTTTGACCATTCATCTTCACTTAACTTTTGTTTTTCCATTCTGAAGACGTTTTCTATAAAAAAAAAATTCATTTTCTTAAGTGCTTAATATACCATTCTTTTTTTTTTTCTTTATCATTAACCCCTAGTAAATGAAAATGGCTCACAAACCAAACTTGGAGAGGTGGTTGCATCTGCCGGCTGCGACCGTTCGCATCCATCTTCAGTGCCATATTGTCAGCAGACTGGGCACGTACGCCTAACCATCCCACTTGCATATATCTTCTTATATTTTATTTTTTACGCCAATCGGATCCTTTTCTCGTTTTCCAAGTCTTCGTCTTGTTCGTCTCTCCTCTCTATTCAGCCAGAGCAGTTTAGTGATTTGACTCAATTCACTCCTACCAGACATTTCCTGTTTTTCTTTTTTTTTTTTTCTGTCCTTTTTGGTACTTATTATTATTATTACTTATTATTATTATTATTAAGCAACTCAGCAGTAGCATCTCTTTTTGTTGAATAGAGTTGTTGAAAATTTCTTTATCTTTTATTGTGAAAATCAGGTTTTTTTTGGGCCAGTGCTATGGATTTCTTGCAATCCCCCGAAGGCCAGATTTTCGGTGTTGCCATTGCTGTTGTTGCTGTTGGTGCTACCGCCTATTTCTTTTTCTCTTCAAAGAAACCAAAAGGTCGGGGGAGTTTTATTTGCCTGTGTTCTTTGTTTAAGCTCATAGTTTTCTCATGTGGATGGGGTATTTATGTGAGTTGATGCTCACAGACTTGCATGTCTAATGATTCTTATTTGATCCATGTGCAGCGTTCTTATGTGTTAAGAAATCAAAGTCTGAATCTTTTTGGAATTAATATCTATAATTGGAACACAATGTACTTCAATCGTAACAAAATGTACTACAATCTTGGGCTTGTTTTTTTCTTTAAGCTATAAATTGTTTTTTTTTTTGGTTTACCATTGTTCCCGTCTGAGGTGGATTTGATTTTATGATTAAGTTGCTCTTGAATATTCCTTGCTTAACAGTGTGCTTAGATCCTGAGAATTTCAAGGAATTCAAGCTTGTGAAGCGCACACAGCTCAGCCACAATGTAGCGAAGTTCAAATTTGAACTTCCAACGCCTACTTCTGTACTGGGTTTACCCATTGGACAACACATAAGCTGCAGGTACATTTTTTCAATTTTTAAGGGGATAAAATAAATTTGGCTCCATTGTTTGATAACGTTTCCTTGCCATTTGATGTGTACAGAGGTAAAGATAGTCAAGGTGAGGAGGTGATTAAACCATATACTCCAACCACCTTAGACTCTGATGTTGGGTACTTCGAGTTAGTTATAAAGGTAAATGTCTGATTGTATCCCGTCAGTAAACTTTGATTCAAGTATTCTTGTGGTTCTGTTTTACCTAATTCTTTTCCTATTGCGCATATGCATCTAGATGTATCCTCAAGGAAGGATGTCTTATCATTTCCGTGAAATGCGTGTTGGAGATTATTTAGCTGTTAAAGGACCCAAGGTTAATTTTTTACTTCTTTATTTTTCTATCTGACACAATTTTTCCTTAAATATATGTTCATTTTTAAATATATGTTGCATTACTCTCCGGAAGCATGAAATAGTTTTGATAATATAGGCTGATACACTTCTATTACACAAGGAAATCAGTTCATCAGTATCTTCCTATTTTTGTGGACATCTCTGTATTTGTTGAAATGGGCTCTTTTTTCTGTGTATTTTTTTCAACCTTTGTCCAATCAAACTCGTCTCATGGTAAAGGAAAGCAGATTAGTATTTCTTTCCCAACCTACACTAGCTTGTAATTTGTGGCTTTTTTGTCTACAGAGAATTTATATGGTCTTTGGGCCCAATCTGAATTACAATATTGATATCCCCATGGAGGGTTCATTGTATATCAAAATGGAAGGTGTTTGGTTTGATGGGTCTGATAGAGAAACTTTTTGAAAACCTTGAAGAATACAGCTTTATTTGGCCAAGAGGAAGGATAAATCCTGTTTGTTTATTATTGGCATTTACAATAAATTTGTGAAAGGATAAGAAGTTGAGTATGGGTCTTACAGCACTTCGTGAACTTTATTAGTTTAATAACTGTTTTGTAATACCAGATATACGTGAAACAAGTATTCTAGTGTCTCTGGGGTTTCATAATCCTGTTATGTCCTTGCTGCAGCAATATATGACTGCTATCTCTTATGGAAAAACATTTCCTCCATCTGGAAGCAATTTTTCCATGCTCACTTTCTGTATTGACGGCATCCTTTGAAAATTCTCACAATCTTTTGCAAAGTTGTTTCTTTAAAATTGTTTCAGTTTCAGATTTCTGAAGTAAATTCCCAAGTGACACAGATAAATAGAACACTAGTGTTTCCTTTACTAAGGGCATATGCTGTCAAAAGTACTTTTAATTTTTATGATCACTTACCTCACAATTTATCATGATTTAGGTATTGAAATTAGTCCTTTATTTTGTATATGTTCCTTTCTTTAAATATAATGGTGAAGTTGAATTTGTTTACATTGAGTTCACTTATGATAGTACCTGTCCAAGGGATTCAATAACCTGGAAGGAAAGGGTTGAAGGTGTCAAGAGAAAAATGTCTGAAGTTGAATCCTTTGTCCAAAAAGAGTCTTTATTATCTTCAAGAAGTTCATAGTCTGAATTAATCTAATTTGCCTTGTCTGCTAGTACCTTTATGTGCTTTTTAATTCGCAAACTACAATAAATAACGCAGACTGTTTTTTCAGCTTGAGGTGTTCTTATTTTTTCTTTTCTTTTCTTTATTAATTTTAGGGGCGCTTCAGATATCAACCTGGACAAGTGAGAGCATTTGGAATGATTGCTGGAGGGTCTGGCATCACCCCTATGTTTCAGGTCATTGCGTACGATTGTATCAGACCTGATTTTGTAACTCTGATTTATGCATTGCAATGGGCTTTTGAGTTTTTAGAGGCATAAAGTTGACACAAGTATCCTCTTTTTATTTTTTTTAGGTTGCCACAGCTATTCTGGAAAACCCAAAAGATAAAACAAAGGTGCACCTCATTTATGCTAATGTCACATATGACGACATTCTTCTAAAGGTACATTGCAGAGTTTCTTCTGCTTCCCTAAATATCTCCATTACTCCTAGTTCTCAAATTCAGGAACTTTAGCTTGTAAGTTAATATACACGCATGCAGGCCGATGCACATACATTAACTTTTTGGAACTGTTCTTGTTTGGCTTCCTTTACAATCATGTGACTTGGTCATGGACCTTAAAAATAGAGAAAATAAAATAAATTTTGAAATTGAAGGAAAAAGGGGGAAATAAAATAAGAGTAAAAAGGGAAAGGAGTGAAGTAAAAGTTTACATGTCAATGAGTAAAATTAAATGTGGATAAATAAAATGTGAATATTCATAGTTCATTTATATCCAAACTGTTTAAAAACATTAATGAATAGAATCAATGGAGTGAAATTCACCATATCCATCTTGGTATCCTTCCTGCCACTTCCCATCAAATACTAATTTCAAAGATGGAAAGGCATTTTATGCTTCAAAATAGGGAAATTTGTGCAACTATTTTGATATATTTATCTATTTTTGGTCTTCAGGACGAGTTGGATGGTTTGGCTGCTAACTACCCTGATTCTTTCAAAATTTACTATGTTCTGAATCAGGTTTGTACCCTAATTACATTAACCATTATCCTTACCTTCAATTTCTCCTTCTATTGTTGTGCTTTATGGTAATCTAAGAACTATCAAATTGTGTAGAATAGTACATGTTGCCTTATTCAAAACAAATATAAAGAGGTACAGGGTTTGAGATTGTGGAGAAGAGAAGTAATTGTGATGAATTTCATAGTGTTTAATCTATCATTGGTTGCTGCTGGAGCTTTTCCCAACCAGCTGCAAAAACTACCGTTTTTGAAAAAAGCTTTTTAAACTTTATAATAATATTTCTACTTCTAATAGCATCAATAAGCAAAAGTTGTTTTGAAAAGCATACATAAAATTGCATTTCAAAAATAGTTTTTTTCTCGCCATTTTGAGGTAACAGTAGAAGTGATAAGTAACAAAGTACAGCTCGAAATTGCTTTTGGTTAGAAAAAAAGATTAAAAAATTTATTTACAGATGTCATAGTTTTGAGAACAATTAACATGGTTACATATGATGACGTTTGATTCCCTAGCATTGCTTTAGGCCATCCTATACTGCCCTTTATAATTGGAGCTTGTTACTTATCAACAAGAATGTATCTGGCCAGCGCTTTTACCATTACATGTATATAGCTAAGAAATAATTAATCTGTAGATGAATAGATGGATTGCTTTCTGCCCATTTCATTTCTCACACTTGCTATTTTGGGTTTCCGACACATCCTATGTAACCCTTTCCACTGTAAGTTTCCCACCAGAAAACTGCTTAAGCAACCATACAAAACACTCTACATTTCTTGGTTTTACAGGAAGCATGCACTGGCCATTTTGTTTCATTTTTTTTGACATTCTGTATTGTATTCTCATCTTACGCTTAAAAGATCATCAAAGTAAAATCAGATATTAGGGTATTTTTGTGATGTTATGCAGATTTAAATGTATTTGCGACAGCTGTAGAATGTAAGGTGCGATTTTGGTATCAAAGGTGGTAAAGGTTGAAACAGGAATTGGGTTGCTTTTCCAGTTCAAGTTATGGAGTAGTAAATTTATTCTTTAGGAATAGGGGTGGCGAAATGGATGAATCCTATAAGTATCTAAACTGATCCACTAATTATTCCTAGTTATAAGCCATTGTTGGTAGAATTTTTTCCAATATTACCTATTTTCTCCATAAAACATTTTTCTCTATTTCTTTCTTAATGTTCTTCTCCATAGGGACATTTTGGAAAAAAAAAAACTTTACCTTAATATTAGCAAAATCACTTCACTACAAGTGACTTATAAATAGGGATGAGGGGGTATTTGGTTTGCTATTTTTATTTCTTCCTCCCAAGATTTTAAGGAATTGTTGGTAGAAGAAATGAAGAAAAACAGAAAAGAGCTCCAAGAGCTTTTTCTTCAGCCGCTTGGGAGTCAAGGCATCAATCTTTGCACCTGCAAAGAACATATCTTTATTTGCCTCTTTTTCCTTTCCTGGTCCTTTAGCTCCTTATGGATCAGAGAGATGCCTTGAATAGGGATGGAGGGAGTATTTGTTTTGATATTTTTATTTCTTCCTCCCAAGATTTTTACGAATTGTATAAGAAGAAATGAAGGAAAACAGAAAAGAGCTCCAAGATCTTTTTTTTCAGCTGCTAGGGAGTTGCCATTGCAAAGATAATTTTCTGCACCTGCAAAGAACATTTCTTTGTTTTGCTTCTTCTTCTTTTCCGGGTCCTTTGGCTCCTTATGGATATTGGAGAGAGGCAGTTGCCATTGCTGCTGCTATCACAGGTGTCATTTCTCTTTCTTCCCTTCTCCTACAGTACCAGATTACCATTCTATTTTTACCATCCCTTCTCCTCCTCCCTCTCCCACTAATGTGGATGCTCATGGCCTGATTTGGACTACAAGTTATGCTGGTATTGCTGCCGTTGTCTTTCCTCTCCTCCCCTTTCTCCCTTCACCTTCATTCCCAATGCCATATTTTGAGTGACACAAGCCGCTTTCTTTTACTCTTTCATTCATTTTACTTCTTGATCTATTCTTGTAGAGCTGTAGAAGGAATCACCACAATTAGTAGCCTAGAATATGGCAGAAAGAGCTATATAGCAACACTGTGGTGACAAAAAAGTAGCAGTGTTTCTATGGTGAGACCATGGCAGTGGCAGCTTGAATGGGGACAGGAGAACTAGGGTTTTCTAGAGTTTGTGGCATTTTGCAGTTTTTGTAATTACAAGGATGATTTTGTAACTTGTAGGAATAGTAAGGGAAATGTCATTGGAACTTCTGAGAAACATATTTTTTTTTCCAAACCAAATGGATTGAGTTCTTAGAAAAAACTTAATTACGCATTTTAAAAATTCAGTTGAAAAATGTTTTGCAAAATTCAAATTTTCTTACTGTCAAATGCACCCAAAAAAAACCAAACTATTATTGATGATCTCTGCAACAACTCTATCTGTAGATTAAAAGTTGGCAAGGTTTAAGGAGTTTCCTAAAAGCGTTTTATGTAATTTTTTTTTTCGGAAAATACCTAAAATTTTTTAGGGTAATTGATAGGCAATTAGGTTACTTCATAAGTAACAAATATGGTAGGCCTCCAACTTGGGTTGTACAATTTATTTGTTTATTTTATAATATTTATTTATCTGGGAAGTTAATTATATGCAGAAGTAATATTTTTGGGAGGTTTCACAATAAAAGATGTCTCCAGGACGGAGGTGTAAAGTTGGCATTACAGGGTCAAAATTTTCCCACTCGGATAGTTTTAAGAGTTAAATTTGATGGCATCTATTAGTTGTTTTTAGGTGCTTGTTTGGTTGTGCCTTGCACATCTGCCGATGGCTGCTGTATCTCATGTCAAATCTACCGTGTATACACTGCTATCCCAAAGCCCATTCCTCTGAGCTGATGATTTGTTCGACATCTTTTTTTGCAGCCTCCTGAAGTATGGGATGGTGGTGTCGGATTTGTCTCCAAGGAAATGATCCAAACCCAATGCCCCGCACCTTCCACAGACATCCAGGTGCATTTCTACCTTGACGTTTTGCTAGATTGTCATACAAAGATTTGTGATGTAAATTCACGTGCATTACCATTTCAAGAGTGCTAGAACTAATTCCGGAATACATTGATTTGTAATGAACTTGCAGATACTGAGGTGTGGACCTCCGCCAATGAACAAGGCCATGGCTGCTCACCTTGAAGCTCTTGGATACACCCCCGAGATGCAATTCCAGTTCTAAATTTCCCCCTTTCTGTAGACATGAGACGGCTTCAAAGGGAGGGAAAGGGATGCCTTCTTCCCTCGTTTCAAAGACGTAGAGATGATTATTTGCAGATTTCTGGCCTTGTCGGTATAACTGTTTACAAATAAGAAAAGAAAACTTTACAACTCACAACAATTCCTTCCAAGGAAAAAAAAAAAAAGTAAAGAAGGATGTGTTTTCACAATTCTGGTGTTTGTTTTTGCTGTATGCAAAGGTTTGCTTGCTTTGTTAAACATGGCCGAGTCAAAATTTTGCTAAAAAATGAGCATCAGGACGGACATTCTACGACTTTATAATCTTTTTGATGTGGAAGTGTTCATGAATAACGTTGGACTGGAAATGTATGTTTATATTCTTGTCAGCGGTTTTCTCCATTGAGAGTGGTAAAGATTGTCTTAGTTGAGGTTGTCTTTCATTGGTAGGAGGTCAAGGGTGCCATAACAAAACATGCCTTTTTCCTTTTTTTTTTAATCAGAAAAGATGATAATTCTTATCCAATGGCCAACATCGTATGGTTAAAGATGCAATGGCAGATTTGTGATATTTTTTCTATCCTAAGAATTTGAATGTCTTATTTTATTTAGAAATGTTTGTGCTTACTAAAATTATCATATTGTTTTATTGATATGTAAAATCCCGAATGTTTAATTGAATTTTTTTAATAAGTATTATTTGTTAATAGTTTAAAGATCTAAGTATAAAATATTCTCTGTAAAATATAATATTAATTCCACATAATTGTATATGTATATATATTTATTTAAAATTTCTTTTTTTTAGAATATTTAAAAGTCAATAGATAAAAAAATATTCTAGGCAAAATGATCTTTTTATTTCCCTTACAATTTTATTTAGGGGATAATGATTTTTTGGCATTATTTATTATTTTTAACCTTTTAAATTGCTTAACAATTTACGGCTAATCATATCTCTTTTTTTTTTTTTTAATGGAAGATGAGTCTTTTAGGTTTTCTATTGTTGACCACTCCCCTAAGTGGAGGCTAAGCTTGGAGGTGCTTAAGTGTTATGGTTCATATAAATATATATTTTTTAACTTGGAATGTTGGAGGTCTAAAACCCAAATTCCTCAAAATAAGTGCTGCAAAACACAACATTCACTCTTGCAATAAGCACAAAATCCCTAAAAGTTCTTCATCCTAATCGTTGAGAGTTTGGGTGAAACAATTCCTTGATGCTTGAATTCTTCATCTTAAGTGCAAGAACGATATCTATTGATGGAGACAAGGCTCCTTTGATGCCTCTAGGCTCCATAACAAGGACTATATGTTCAAAGATAAGAAAGGCTTTCATCAACTTCATGCAAAAGAAGGGAGAGGAATTTGACTTTGAAGCTACTTTTAATGAAGATTAACTTTGTAAAGACCAAGAAGAATCAAAGCTACATAATATTATAACCATATTGAAAAGCTAAGAGAGCAATTCTATCATGATCTCAAGTGGTGGTTTTGGAGAGTAAAGTCTTGACAAACACTTGGAGAAAAACTTGCAAGAAGAAGGAAACTTCAACGAGAAGAAATGCAAGAAGAAGGAAACTTTAATGAGAAGAAACTTGATGAAAAAAAAAGGAGTTTTTAAATCTTTGAATGAATAATCTAAGGAAGGGTTGGAAAGCTCCATTTTATGTCAAGGATGCATCCAAAATGAAAGGGAATCAAAACTACATGAAAGAGTGATGGAAAGGAGAAAAAAAGGTGAAGAACACATATAGAAGTCTAGCTATTCGGCTCCTGCCACAAGCAATCCGACGCCAGACAAATTCTTGCCAATTTCGTCAAAATTCCAATAGCAGTCTAGTGCAAGGATTAGTGCTATGTCTGGAGCTAGACAGAGGGATAAGAAGAGGCAGCCAGTACTTGACCATCCATGCCTGGCTCTAGACAGCTCTTTTCCAACTACGACAACTTTGTTGTTCATTTAGTTTTAATGATCTTTTTAGTTTGGTTTAAGGGTGTTTTATGTAATTAACATCCTAGAACATTTGAATTAGGTTTACAATGTGTTTCTACTATAGATACTCCTTAATTTGTATTCAGCATCATGAACTTTCAATCCAAAAAACATCATTCCGCTTTTGAGAGAAAGTTGTGAAGATCAAACTTAGGGTTTCTTCATAAACAAGTTAGGGTTCTTGAGAAACTACTTTGAGACTTTCTCCACTTTGGTTTAGGGTGTTGAATTGTCTTTAAATTCAATTAGATTGGTTGGGGTAATACAATTCCTAGATCAATCTAATCAGTAAACTTGAACCTTTTGATGAAAATCTTAGAAACTTGCAATGTGATGAATCTAAGGAATTGAGCCACGACAATGAGAAACTTCAATTCCAAGGAATGACATCATTTTGGTATCAGAGCTTATGCTTTCATCAAGAGGTTTGACTATCCTTTTATTTGCCTTCATGTGTTTGTGTGCTAAGATCATGGTTTCTTCTTTGAATTCTCATGATCTTGTGATTGTTTTTTTTTTTTTTCCTGTTCTCTTAAATCTATCTTACCATGTCTTTTGTGATCAATTGTTGTGTGGATCTAGCCTAAGGCCAAAAACAAGGGTTGTTTCAATTGTGTTTGTTGTTTGTGATTGCTTCTTCTGCTTCTATATAAACGAAAAGTACCAAAAAAAAAAAAACATAGCATAAAAAATTTTTTGAAGAAAAGTGAAGAAATTTGAAAATCTTTTTGAAAATTGTTGAGATCTTGCTTGATTTGATCAATTGATTGTTGGAATATGATTGTGGAACAAAATTGAAGTTGATTTGATATTATTTGAAGCACAATTGAGATCATATGATTGGGAAGTATTGAATTGACATTGCAGAGAAATTTTTTATCACAAACTCACAAAATCTTTGACCTCAAGGTGTATGATAACATGCTTTTCATCAAAATTATTTGAATCCTTGAAGTATTTGATCAAAACTTTGTTGATTGACCTTATTGTTGGTATTAATAGAGTTGATTAAGAGCCATTAAAAGTTCAAAGAGAGGGAAAAGGTTAAGAGAAGTGAGATCATTTGAGAGAAGTAAAAGCTTTATTTGAAAGACATACAAGAGTGAATAGGTGAGGTTATATACAATTGTCCTTTTTTTTTTTTTTTTTTTGCTCATTGTGTGGGAAGCATGTCAAAGGATATTGCCACTTCCTCAAATGCTTCAAATATGGGAGAGAATAAGAATGAGTTGGCTTATAATATTGATAAGTTAGAACAACTCTCTTGTAATCTGGTTAATATGGATAGAAAGATGGAAATGGTAGAAGAAAGAATGAATACCATTGAAGCTACTCGTCCTCAACATGTGAGGAATCCTCAACCGTAAAGGGGACAGGGAAGGGGAAGGGGAAGGGGAAGGGGAAGGGGAAGAGGAAGGTGAGGACCATTTCAATGAGAACACCAAAGGGGGAGAATGATCCAAGAACAATTGGATGAGGCTGCCCAAGAAGAAGATTGGGAACAATATGAAGAAGAACCAAGGAAGCAAAGGGACAGAAATGTGAGCTTGGGATCAATCACATTGACAATACCACAATTCAAGGGAGACTATAACCTGGAAGCCTACCTGGCTTGGGAGAGCAAAGTGGAACATGTATTTGATTGTTATGATTTTCGGAAGGCCAAGATGGTAAAGCTAGCAATTATGGAGTTCACAGGATACGCTTTGACTTGGTGGGATCAATTGATGATATCCAAGACGAGGGCTAATGAAGCACCTATTGCTTCTTGGAATAAGCTTAAGGGAGTCATGAGGGCAAGATTTGTTCCATCTTTTTATCATAAGGAGCTTTATCAAAAACTTCAAACATTGTCTGAAGGAACCAAGTGTGTTGATGAATACTACAAAGACAAGGAGGTGTCTTTGATGAGAGTCAATATTATGGAAGATGAAGAGGCTACCATAGCAAGATTTCTTTGTGGTTGGACTAGAGATATAACTGACAGAGTGGAACTTCAACATTACCCATCTTTACAAGAATAGGTACAAATTGCCATGAAGGTTGAGAAACAATTGAATGCAAGGAAGAGAACTTTTGGGAGATCATACAATTCATCAAGTTATATGTTTTCTACCACCAAAACCTCTAATGTTTGGCCAAGAAAGGATCAAGGGGGCTCAAAATTTCCAGCCAAGGAGGAGGTACCTAAGCCTAAATTTCAAGATCACAAGAATGCTCAAGGAGATAAAGGGAAGGAAAAAATACAAACCTTCAAAGCTAGGGAAGTCCAATGCCTCAAAGGTAAGGGTTATGGACATTATGCCAATTAATGTCCTAACAAGAGAAACACCATCACACATAGGGGGTTTTTGGAGTCCACTATTGAAGGGGAGGAAGAAGACCACTTGAATCATGGTGATAATGAGGCTGAAAGTGAAGAAGAAGAAGGTGGAGAGTTTGAATGAGCCAATTTTGTGGTAAGGAGAGTTCTTAGTATCCATACTAAGCAAGATGAAGAAGAAAAGGCCCATAGAGAAAACTTGTTTCATTCTTGATGTGGAATAAATGGTAATGTGTGTAGCATGATCATTGATAGTGGAAGTTATGTCAATGTGGCAAACCAATACTTGGTTGAGAAGATGAAGTTACCATGTATTGCACACCCAAGGCCTTATAAGCTACAATGGTTAAATGATAGTGGCCAGGTTAAGGTGGGCAAACAAGTAAGAATTCCTTTCTCCATTGGTAAGTATCATGATGAAGTACTTTGTGATGCTGTGACTATGCAAGCTTCTCACATGTTACTTTCTAGACCATGGCAATTTGATAGAAAAGTGGGTTTGATGGACACGAAAACAGGTACACACTTGAGAAAGATGGGAGAAAAGTGAAGTTGGATGCTTTATTGCCACATGAAGCCTACCTTGGTCAAAAGACATTGATGGAGAACATGAAGTTGTATTATGAGGGTTTTGAAAGAACAGAAAATGAGAGAAAAATAAAAGAAAATGAAAAGTCAAGAAAAGAAAAAGAAAACGAGAGGAGAAGAGAAAGAGAAAGCGAAAGAGAAAGAGGGCAAGAGAAGGAAAACAAAGAAAGAGAATTGAAAAGTTAGAAGAAAGTGAGCTTCTATGCAAAATAGAGAGAGGAATATGAAGATGTTTTTCTAGATGAATTACCACAAGAGCTGCCACTCTTGAGAGGAATCAAGCATCAAATAGACTGTGTCCCGAGAGCTCCTTTGCCAAATAAGGCTACATATAGAACCAATCCAGAAGAAACCAAGGAACTCCTATGAGAGGGAGAGCATAAGTCCTTGTACCGTGCAGATTCTATAATTGCCTAAAAATGATGAAACTTGGAGAATGTGTGTTGATTGTAGAATCATCAATAAAAATACGGTAAAGTATTTTCCTATCCCTAGATTGGATGACATGTTAGATGAATTGTGTGGTAGCCAATGTTTTAAAAAAATTGATTTGAAATGTGGTTATCACCAAATTCGTATGAAAGAGGTAGATGAATGGAAGACTGTTTTTAAGACTAAGCACGGCTTGCATGAATGGGTTGTGATGCCGTTTGGTTTAACTAATGCCCCTAGCACCTTATGAGATTGATGAACCATGTTCTTAGGGATTGCATTGGTAAATTTGTGGTTGTCTATTTTGATGACATCTTGATATATAGCAAAAATGTTAAAAAGCATGTTGATCATTTGGCATATGTTTTTGCTATCCTTAGAAGAGAACAATTGTATGCTATTTGTTTATTAAAGGTTACATTTCTTGGTTATATTCTATCTTTTAATATTGTTCAAGTTGATGAAGAAAAGGTCAAATCTATCCAAGAGTGGCTAACCCCAAAAAATGTAAGTGAGGTAAGAAGTTTTCATGGGCCAGCTTTGTTCTACAGGAGGTTTGTCCCTAACTTTAACTCTACAGCTTCCCCTCTTGCTGTTGGGATTTATGAACACATAGCAGCGGAAAAATAAAAATTTTCACAATCTCAATCTAGGGTCCATGTACATTATGTAAAATCGAATTATAAGAAAATCATACCTTTTTTATTTTGAAGAACAGAAACAGCAAATCTTTCGGATCTAGACGCTGCGAAACAAGGACGTAATCTACCTGTATCCACACAGCAAGATCAACAAACTGCTAGGTCTGCTAGAACCTTAAGCTTCTCAAATTTGATATTTAGAAGCTTGATGGCAGAAATCTAGAGAGGAGAAGAAATGAGGTCGGCTAGGGTTTTCACTCTATCAAAATAGCTTGTATGCAAGAGTGTAACCCTAGAAAGACCATTCTTATCTCTATATAGTTAAGAGAAAGAAAGGTGGACGGCTAGGATTCATTCCTTCCAATTTAATAGGATGGATGGTAGGATTCATTCCTTCCTATCTAATAGGATGGATGGCTAGGATTCATTCCTTCCTATCAAATATTATATCAATCCTAAACCTAGCTTCTCTTCCCCTGTTATATTTATATTACAAATTTCCTATTAAAAAAAATTCCACCAATTCAATCGAATTCACAATTTCAATATGAACTAAAAGCTTGTGATTACTTGCTTTAGTGTGTGACCCTGTAGGTTTATTTAATATTGGCAGCGGGTCTAAACCCACAAGTCATAAGCAGCCTCCAGCAAGACATTATGACTACCCAAGTTAAATAAAATCAATAGTTTGATTTTAACGTATTTTAAAGTCCAGTATTTATTCCCTTTGTCACAAAATATCCGGATTAAGTATAAGGCATGGATTAAGTCATCCTTATATATATAACTTAATCATTCATTTCTTGATCCCTGATTAAATGGTCTAAACAAATGATACTAATAACTCTTTATCATTTCATTTAAGCAAGGCCATGCATTTCTCAATTTAAATCATCAAGAGGGCACAAAAGATATTTCACTCATAATGAGTGTGACAAATCTCATCTTTTTTCATTCACATTTCTCATTATGATTCATACTATGTCCAACTAAAGCCTATATGGTTAAAGATAACGTTAAACTACATCAAAACATAGAATTCCTCGTATAGAAATTCACGATAAAATCAGGTTTAGGGACTTCAATATGATTATAAAGATGATAATTACTTATGACATAGTTCATGTTGTAATTTATCATCACGGGTCATATCCACTACATCGTTCTCTAACATGTATTTATGTTCTCACTTGAATATCCCATATTCATAATCAGTAAAACGTGACCATCAGTAAGATTACATACTATTCTTAATTTATTATTGTTCCAATAATAATAACTGAATAGGGACTATTTAGAATAATATATCTATTACCAAAAGGGTTTTACAATTAAGTCACATACTTAATGACCAAAAGAGATAGTATTATTCATGGAAACATTAGATATAATAAAATCAATCTCATAAATACTTTTCAAAGCAAAAATATAGATTACGTCATTGTGCTAGTACATAATACTATCACTTGCCACCCTTGAGAGGAATTGAGCATCAAATAGACATTGTTCGGAGAGCTCTTTTGCAGAACAAGGCTACTTATAGAACCAATCCAGAAGAAACCAAGGAACTCCAAAGACAAGTGGACGAACTACTAGCCAAAGGCTATGACAGGGAGAGCATGAGTCCCTGTACCAAGCCGGTTCTATTGGTGAATAAAAATGATGGAACTTGGAGAATGTGTGTTGATTGTAGAATCATCAATAAAAATATGGTAAAGTATTTTCTTATCCCTTGATTGGATGACATGTTAGATGAATTGAGTGGTAGCCAATGTTTTACAAAATTGATATGAAAAGTGGTTATCACCAAATTCGTATGAAAGAAGGAGATGAATGGAAGACTATTTTTAAGACTAAGCAGGGCTTGCATGAATGGGTTGTGATGCCGTTTTTAACTAATGCCGTAGCACCTTATGGGATTGATGAACCATGTTCTTAGGGATTGCATTGGTAAATTTGCGGTTGTCTATTTTGATGACATCTTGATTTATAGCAAAAATGTTAAAGAGCATGTTGATCATTTGGCATATGTTTTTGCTATCCTTAGAAGAGAACAATTGTATGCTAATTTGAAGATATGTACTTTTTGTTTACATAAGGTTGCATTTCTTGGTTATATTCTATCTTCTAATGGTGTTCAAGTTGATGAAGAAAAGGTCAAAGCTATCCAATAGTGGCCAACCCCGAAAAATGTAAGTGAGGTAAGAAGTTTTCATGAGCTAGCTTCGTTTGCCCCTAAATTTAGCTCTATAGCTTCCCCTCTTACCAAAGTTACAAGAGCAAGGGTTAAATTTAGTTGGGGATGTGAGCAAGAAAATGTTTTTCAATTGCTGAAATCTAAACTTGTATGTGCACCTATCTTATCTCTACCCGATTTCTCTACACTTTTTAAAATAGAGTGTGATGCCTGGGGTGGGAATCGGGTTTCTCATGGAAGATAGAAAACCAATCGCTTACTTTAGTGAAAAGTTTAATGGTGCTACATTGAATTACTCAACTTATGACAATTAACTTTTTGCTTTGGTGAGGTCTCTAGAGCATTGGCAACACTATCTTTGGCCAAAAGAGTTTGTCATTCATACCGATCATGAGTCACTCAAGCATTTGAAAGGGCAAACTAAGATAAGTAAGAGGCATTCCAAATGGGTTGAATTCATCGAATTGTTTCCATACATCATCAAATATAAAGAAGGTAAGGAAAAATGCACTTTCGAAAAGGTATACCTTAATCTCTACTCTTGAGGCTAAGTTACTTGGATTTGAACTTGTTAAAGGATTGTATGAAGATGATGATGATTTAAAAGATGTGATTATTACTTGTGATTAAGGAGTTTTTGAGAAGGTTTCTTGTTTAGAGAAGATAAACTATGTGTGCCTAAATGTTCTCTAAGGAAATTAAGTGTGCTTGAGAGTTATGGGGGTGGTTTAATGGGTCATATTATAATTGCCAAAACCTTAGACACTCTCAAGGAACATTTCTTTTGGCCACACATGAAAAAAAAAATGTAATAAAAGTCTGTGAAAATTGTGTTGTATGTAAAAGGGCTAAATCTACCCTTAAACCTCATGAACTTTACATGCCTTTGCCTATACCTAATGCACCTTGGGAAGACATTTCTATGGATTGAATCAGGGTTACCTAGGTCTAGGAAAGGAAAGGACTCCATTTTTGTGGTTGTTGACAGATTCTCCAAAATGGCTCATGTCATTGCTTGTTCTAAGGTAGATGATGCATTGCATAGAGCTGATTTGCTTTTCAAAGAGGTTGTTAGATTGCATGGTATCCCAAGAACTATGGTTACTGATATAGATGCTAAATTCTTAAGCTACTTTTGGAAGTGTTTGTGGAAGAAATTGGGGACTAAATTGTTTGTCTCAACTAAATGTCATCCTCAAACCGAAGGCCAAACGAAAGTAGTAAATAGAACCTTAGGAACCTTTTTAAGGGTATCATCAAAAGAAATTTGAAATCATGGGAAGAATGCTTGCCATTTGTTGAATTTGCTTACAATAGATGTGTTCATTCTTCTACACATTATTCCCTATTTGAATTGGTATATGGTTTTAATCCCTTAACTCTTCTTGATTTAACACCTCTACCATTGAATAAGATCCATAGCTTAGATGGAGCAAAGAAATTAACTGAGTTGGTGAAACAATTACATACTAAAGTAAGAGAAAACATCAAGTTGTATAACTAAAAATATGCAAAACAACATAATAGGGGTAGATGGATGGTGAACTTCGAAGTTAGAGGTTTGGGTGCATCTATTGAAGGAATGTTTTCCTCAAAATAAAAAAATCCACACTTGACCCAAGAGGTGATGAACCATTCCAAATTGTTGAGAAGATCAATGGCAATACTTACAAAGCGGATTTACAAGGTAAGTACAATGTAAGTTCAACTTCCAATGTACTTGACCTATCTCCTTTTAATGTAGGTGAAGCGGATTCAAGGATGAATCCTTTCGAAGAATGATATCTATTGAGGAGACAAGACTCATATAATGCCTCAAGATCCCATAACATGGAGTAGAGTTTCAAATATCAGAAAGGCTTTCATCAACTTTATGCAAAGGAAGAGGAATTTGACTTTGAAGCTACTTTCAATGAAGATAAACTTTGTAGAGACCAAGAAGAATCAAAGCTATGGAATGTCCTAACCACATTGGAAATCTTAGAGAAAAATTCTATCATGATTCCAAGTGGTGGCTTTGGAGAGCAAAGTCTTGACAAACACTTGGAGAAAAACTTGCACGAAGAAGGAAACTTCAATGAGAAGAAACTTGATGAAAACAAAGAAGGTTTAAATCTTTGGAATTAATCATCTAAGGAAGGGTTGGAAAGTTCCATTTTATGTCAAGAATCCATCTGATGGAGCTTAAAATAGACCTCTGGGTCACCCCATCGCAATGACACCTGTAAGAAAAAAACAAAGAGGAAAGATCACCGGAGTGGGTTGTCGCCTTGAGGATAACTCCAACTATCAAATTAGTACGGATTGTATGGGATGTTCAGAGAGAGTCAATGACTTCTTTGTTCAAAAGTAATTATCTAGATTAAGAGTATTTAAACTGTCTTACAATGATTAGCCATCAGGCCTTTCTTTTAGAGGATAGCCTATTCTCTTTGAAGTTTAGAGTAGTATCCTGATTGGAATCAATTACGATCCCTTGTAATCCTAGTGGATTGTGGGAAGGATATCCAGATAATCTTGCAATGTTCTTTTTAAAAAGTTTCCTTGTAGGAGTGTACCATGTTTCTTTAATGACTCTAAGCGACTACTAAGGGCATATCCAGGACCTCAAGGATCTTGTAGAGCTCGCTCAAGACCTCGTAGGTGCTTAGGAGTCTTATAGGGCTTGCAGAGACCTTGATGGTGGTTCAATGGCCTTGAGGTGGTCCAGCGACCTTCAGGAGGTCCTCAACAACCTTCATCGATACCATAATTCCAGACTTGGCAGTCGTGGAGCTTACTGAGATGAGCAGATATCGTGGACTAGTTTTCAAGACCTTCATGAGGTGTTTTATTATATGTTTATAGACTTGTGTAGGTCTAGATCCAAGTATAATCCCAGTTGGACATTCATTCGTTGGATCAGGTTATCAGGTATTCAAACCAGGTCTTTCAGGTTTTACTCGTTTGCCTATCAATATCCCCTTTTGAGTTCAACGACCTTTGACTTTTCAAAATTCCTCTTTAGTGGAACCAAGTCGCTTCCATAACTATTGCACCTTTTCAGATTCGAGACCTTCCGAAGGTCGCTGAGCTCAAACTGATTAAACCTTTTTCGTTTGGGAACTTATGCCACTTGGCCCCAACAACTATTTTTTATTTTGCACCTCGATTTTCGAAGGGTAACTTCCAAAATTATCTTAAGAGTTACCAATTCTGGGAGTATAAATAGGTTGAGATACAATCTTTCTTTTCCACTCAAACTCAACTTTATTTTTTGATTTCTTGATCATTTTGAACTCTCTCTGCAATTGAACACCTTCTACGATCGAGTACCCTCTTTCGATTTTAGGGTTTAAGAGCTCTTGAGATCTCTTCTATGATCTTTTGCAACTTTAAGTTTCCCTTCTCCTTTCTCTGACCACAGATTCCGGTGAGTAGTCTTTTTTTCTAACTCTATGGCTGTTAACATCAGAATCCCCTTCGTAGCTCCTGTGGATACAATCTATATACCCCTGGCTATCTTGACTGTTGCTATGGCCTCTGGTCCATTGTTGAACTCTGTTGAAGTCGAGGCCCTCAGCTTAACTCCTGATCTTGACCTAGATGATAGAATAGATAGTTTGAGATACGAGTTCAACCTTAGGGATGGAGATTTGGAGTTCCCTGAGCCCACAGAGTGCCCAGATGTTTTGTATGAGACCAATCTTGGGTGGGGTGGTCCTTCCTTTTGTTCACCCCCTATTTTTTTGATATCGCAACCTTTAGACAAATTCAAATTGCCAACTTGTTCCTAAAGCATTCAGGATAATTACAGTTTTTATTGCAACCTGTCATCTTTATAGAGTTCCGATATGCTTAGAGCTCTTTAGGTGCTTCTTCAAGCTTGGAGCCTCCTTAGCACTGACAAAATCAGGTCTTGGATACCTCCATATCATTCAAAGATATAAACTGGTAGGTCCTTTCCATGATACTTGTGTGCTCCTTTCTTGCTTGCTACCAAATGTTGTTCTACCAAGTCCTCTTCAAGGATCTTAGGCTGGTATTGTTGACAAGAAAAAGACAAATTTGAACCTTCAAACATTTATGCATTCCATACCTTCCTCATCTCATATTCTTCTTCAAATTTGGTTGCTTCAAAGATGGCTTCAAAGTCATGTCGTTCTTCCTTCCTTTGGCCTTCCTTTGGAGGTGTGCAACAAAAGCTTTCTTTATTTTGGATGCTTATGCCCTCGTGATTCATCCATGAGGCATCAACAGAGCTTCTTCTCTGACATGTTTGATATCTTTGATGGAGGATACTTGCATGATAGTTTGCAAGAATGTTTCTTGAAGTTGCAATGTTTGGACCATTTTGGAGCTATTTTGTGTCATGCCTTATCGGTGTTGGGATTTATGCCCAAAAAGACTATCTTATTCTGAGATACTGTGTAAAAGACTATAATCTTTATATATGCTTTCATATATATATATATATATATATATATATGAAAGCATATATAAAGATTATAGTATATATATAAGTAAAACATGTAATA
>JAWZTD010000119.1:288656-298750 GCA_035221335.1 Echites panduratus | reverse complement strand
TAGACATGAATGCTTGGATTGCATATCTTTTAATGATTCTTAGATTCAAGGCTTATGAGTTTCATGATAGCATTCATCGAGTTGATACTCTATGTTTTCTCGAAAGTGATAAGCAAGTTGAATTCTTTAATTTTTTGAATATTGAGAATCATATACTGAAATTTGTGAGGCATGTTAGTCCTAAACCTTTGAATGTATTGTTTATAAAACATTTTGTAGGACTACACATGAAGAAAACACTTATTGTTGGTGAATGACTATTTAAATCTTGTGAAAGGTGTTTCGTGATGACATATTGTTCTTTAATGAGATTGAAGATTCTTTTCTTGAAGAGGACAATGAGATTGTTAAGTGCTTAGTCTCTATTTGACATGTTTGGTGGAACTACATGATCATATGGATTGTATATTGTGCCAACAAAAGAGAATTGCTAAGAATTTTTTAACATTTCTTGTTTATCAATAAGTACAATGTTGTCCATCTTGACGATAAATTGGAATCTAACTTATATGAGAGTTATCTTATTGTTAATCCTATACATATGATTGATGATCTAGATGGAAGACTTGTATATGCTTTGAAATGAAAGTGTTTCTTGAGCTTAAGATGTCAAAATTCCAAATTTGGTATTCTTTTTTCTCATGCATTCTGGGGTCATAAACCAATGGGATTTGAATTTTGTAAATTAATGACAAGAACTGTGTATTTTTGGAACCTACCATGCATGAGTTTTATCTTGGAAGTTCTCTTATTCAATGCTTATTGGAGCAATAAACCAATAGAAGTTATGAGTGATACCATTCTATATCTTTTGAGCCTAAATTTGATGGTATTAATTTCTTAGACTATTACTTCTAATGAGTATATTATTGATGAGAAGGAATACATATCAATAAAGTAAAGACCACCACCTTGAAAGAAGGGGATGGCAAGGTATTATTGCATTACAACTTCCATGGAGACACTTGGTAAGTATTCTTTGAATATGTTTTCAATCAATGTTAGTAATCGTTCTCTTTTCATGTAGGACTTGAAGATTCGAGGACGAATCTTTTTGAAGAAGGGTGAATGATGTACACCAAAGAGCTTCGATTGAAACAACATGGAAATGTGCTTGTAAAGATAAAGTTTATATTTCAAGACTTGAAGATTTGAGGACAAATCATTCCAAAGAAGGAGGGGATGATTAGATCAACATTTCAAGTGTGAAGAAATCTTGAAGACATTGATTTTCAAACATGAAGAACAACTTGATTTGAAAACCAATTTTAAGATGGAAAGATTTGATGAAATTAAAGAAGCTTTAAAATCTGGGATTATAACATCAATGTTGTTGTTGGAGAGCTTCATGTCATGTCAAGATTGCATCCAATTTGAAGAAGGATCAAAACTACATGAAAACTTGATGAAATGGAGCCAAAATAATGCACAAAAATGTTGGGGAAAGGGTCCAGTCGGCGCCTGCCAATTACCATCAGATGGCCGACATTTTCCAGCCCAAAATAGGATAAAACAGATGTTGTCTGGAGCTCTATTCGGCCCTCTATCCGGCGCCAGGTAGCTACAGTACCATGTAGCTACAGTGGCTGTTTGCTATAGTTCTCGATTCCGTTTTTTTTTTATATTTGTTTTTATTGTAAATTTTGTTTGGTTTAAGGGGTTTTTTTTATGTCTTTTGACCCTAAACAAGCATTATTAGGTTAGATTAGGTTTGAAATACTATAAATACATCCTTATTATGTAATTCAAAAAAACACTTTTATCAATTACAAACACATTTTCTCTTTGAGAGACAAAATTCCAAGATCAAACTTGATCTTCTTAGTGAATTCTTATTCAACTCTTCTAGGATTCTTAAGTAACTACACAAGGACTATCAATTACTTTTGGTTAGGGTATTGATGTGTCCACTAAATCAAGAGGATGGTTGATGAAGATTATGCTCATAGGGGTTTTTTTTTCATAGGTCATTTTGACTTGTCTAAACAAAACTATAGATGAAATCCTTTCAATTTGTGTGTTTTTGATGAATCTTCCATTCTAAGAAATCACATCACATAATATTTACGAGTTGCAATAATTTTCTGGCCAAAACTTCAATTTTTCAGTCAAAACTTCACCTGTTTCAGGTATTAATTTGGCAACTCGTAAATTGTATTTGTACTAATTTGGCCAAAAAATTATCAGTGAGTGATCGGAAGTATCACTTTGGCAGCTTTTAAATAGTATGAGTACTGATATAGCTAACAAAAAAGATCGGGTATTATAATTGACTTTAGTCAAAAGATATGGTACAACTATGACTAATATCGCTAATTAATTTCATGGACCTAAGTCGAAATTAATTATAAGACTAATAAAAATAAATAACAACTCCATTATGTTATTCAAACCCAACAATAATTACTCTTATAGACCTAATTCCAAATTAATTATAAGACTAGATAAAGTAACCCAAACCCAAATAATTAATTCTAAGGATTAATTAAATTACGTAATTAATTATTAACATATCTAGAATAAAAATAATTCCTTCTCCAATCTCCTATTTAAGAATGATATAAAATCATTCATACACAATAGGGTTAGATAAAGGGATCTTAAGACAAGATGTTCATGACTCTATAAAATGACCAAAATATCCTTACTATATAGCAGTAGTGTACTTAGTCATTCTAAACACATTTTATTAATGTTCTCCATTATATATTGTTTTGGAAACAAAAGGCTTGTTGAGATAAAACCCAACCTTTATTCTTTGACCTACAGGTGTACGGACACGTTTGTCCTTCTATGTACCATTCACTATTAAGACTAGGTCTTGCATACTATCACCTTACTCAATAGCATCTACCATCCTAAGGTGTTTTGTTCTTTTACCATTGAATCAAAATGAACCCTCACAAGAAGAATATTTAGTACAACAACAATTACTACAAAGCCCTCAATTTCAGTGATCCAACTAAGAACAACACACAAGGTGGAAATTAACCCATCTCATAAATGAAATGACATAAAGACCATATTGTATAGGTCTGTCTTAACTAACTAACGCTAAGTACCTAAAATACAAGGCTATAGATCTTTGCTATGTAATCTCACCCATAGCATATCAAACCATAAGGAATTAGTTTTGCCACACCGCCAATCCATACTCATGTCATGGGGACCACCTGTCCATGCTGTACCAACAATGATACTGGTTCTTTCTTCTTTGATTGTACCTTTAAAGAACAATCACTGAATGGTTCACACATACAAAATATGCTAATACATATAGCCCGGGAGCACTACCCATTAAATAAAAGTAAGTCGCCCCACTTAAAGGAGACTAATGTTTTATGACCTTGGTTCAATGGAATACCCAATTCCATCAATCGGCTAAGAACTAATTCTTTACGATTTAAATTTTTGGTGATCCATACCTTAGTATGTTGAACGTCCCAAGCCACAGATCACCTATTTAAATTAAATTGCACCTTATTGTGTGTTATACTAATATGCATAAATATTATAGTTTTTCACACATTATCTCAAAATATGATAGTCTTTTTTGGCATAAATCCAAAAAGACTCCCACTTGCACAAATAAGACTATCCAATCATTTCAGAGCTTATACAATTATCTGAATGCTTTCAAAAAAATTCAATTGTTCTAGAGTCTCGACGAAACTATCAACTAAATAATATCACTCAAATATAAGTATCTGATAATTTCATTTCTCTTATAGCTAACTGAATGCTTACAAAAAGCATTCAACTGACTAGAGAAACCAGGAATCACTATACCAGACTTATTGTTGAGAGACACTAGGCAACTCGATTGTGCATAGCTATGATTTGTTTCCACCTATCTCACAAAGTAAGACTCATTATCTCCTAGATATTGTAATATTTTATTTTATTTTAATAAATAGGTAGGGGTCTATCCCCGGTCATCAAAGGTGGTGTTTAAGAGAGAAAAGGACAAATAGATATATATCTCTTTGTTCTTTGTCGCTTTTTTTTTTTTTCCAGTTCTAAATTCAACAATTTGAAAGAGATGAGTGGGTTGTGTGTGTGTTAATTGGTTGTATTTAATTGAGGGGTGGATTGAAATGATAGTGGGTTTGCTTTTTTTTTTTTTTTTGTTTCTACAAAGGAGAACGATTTGGGTATAAAATGAAGATTGAATAAAATTGTGTAATAGTGAAATGTTGAAAAATAATTGCTAAAATTAAAAAGAGACAATTCAAATGGGTTTTAAATGACAATGACGCCATTTTGAAATGAATTGACCAGATGCCTGTTCAGGTAAATCAGTTGGACCACTCATGATCTCGCCATGAACAAAAGACCTGTTCATACGTTGATCAAGTCCAATAAGGTTTGAGATGATTGCCCCGATAATGGGCTGAAAAGGGGTTTTTTCAATCTTTTTGAAATTAAATAGGATATTAAATTGGATTTTTTTTTTATATTAAACGGTCAAATGACCGTTATATTAAATTGGATTGATAGAGCTTTAACTGCCTACTTGTTTTTTATATTTATTTTGAATATTTAGAAAATATAGTATAAATTTTTTTTTTATGTAAATATAAGAAAATTAATTTACAACTTCTATGAAGAATATCATTTTTATACATACTTTTTTTAAAAATAAAATAAAAAAAAGTTAATATTTAGTTTGACTCTGAATTTTACTTAATTTGTTAGATCTGAAATATAAAAATTATTCAAAAATTATCTGACAATCAAAATGTTAACCAAATATTAATTTATGTAAAATTGTTTGTTTGAAATAGGTTAATTATTAATCTTTTCACAACAGTGAATGTTAGCAATAGGTTAGCATGGCCAAACTGGTTGAATGCGGCAATTAAACTGCTTAGACCTATGCTTTATCGGTCTGCTTCCAAAACAATGCAACACAAAGTCTCAGAGATCAAGCGTCAAGCTCGCATTTTCTCCAAAACATCCTATTCTCACGCAACTAATCTGAGAGCGAAAAGAAACCAAAGCTGTCAGTAGATAATTTGCATCAAATTCACCAAAATCTTCCTTCTCTGTTGCCTTGCAATAATTTTTCTTCCCCTTTCCACATGTGTTCAACAAAGTTTTCTTGATTAATTTGTTTCTGATTCTTCGCACAATTCTGTGTTAATCCCGTCTTCTTGATTCCCATTTCCTGTTTATGCCTTCTGGCAATAGAGATGTCTCTAAAATTTTGTCTTGTTTCGTTTATACATTTGCTTTCGATAGAGTTAGTTATTTAAATGCCGAGCGGAAAGTAGATATTGGTTAGTTTTCTTGCTTTAAAGCCTTCTTCTTGATGCTCGTACGATTTCCATTGGTTAGTTTTCGTGCTTTAAAGATTATTTGTCTTGAATGCCCTTTTTTTTTTTGGATTGGCACGAGAGAAGTTTCATTGAAAGAAACAGATATTTTTGAAGTTGGAATTTATATGGGAGAGAGAAATGCTCATCCAATGGGGATAATTTCTCAAAGATTGTTATTTTATTTATTTCTGCTCACATCAATCCTATTTGTACTGTCTTGGTTCTTCGTATTACGATCTACCAGACCTTACTCTGTTGACATTGGTATATTGCCCTGCTCGAAGTTTTTCTCAAATGTGCAAAGCTCTTCTCCAGTTGTACACGAGAAAGAGGAAGCCAGTTGTAAGAATTTAGTAGAATGTAGTTGTAAGAAGGATGTTCTGAAGGTTTTTATGTATGATTTACCCTCTGAATTCCACTTTAATCTTTTGGGGTGGAAAGCTAAAGGGAAAAGTGTTTGGCCTGATATTCAGAAAAATGTACCTGAATATCCTGGTGGTTTAAACTTGCAGCATAGTATAGAGTATTGGTTGACGTTGGATCTTTTGTATTCAGAATATGATGCAGATTCAAGAGGTAGAAGTGCTGTGAGGGTTAGAAATTCATCCCAAGCCGATGTTGTATTTGTTCCCTTTTTTTCGTCCATAAGCTATAATCGCTTCTCAAAGGTGGGAGAACCCAAAGAAAAGAAAAGTGTTAACACTTTGCTACAAGAGAAGTTAGTAACCTTTTTGACATCTCAAGCCGAGTGGAGAAGATACGGGGGAATGGACCACATTATAGTGGCACATCATCCTAACAGCCTTTTAGAATCAAGAGTGAAGCTCTGGTCTGCAATGTTTATCCTATCCGATTTTGGGAGGTATCCACCAACCATTGCTAATGTTGACAAGGATTTTATTGCGCCATATAAACATGTAATTAGGAACTATGGGAATGACTCATCACACTTTGATAGCCGTCAAACGTTGCTCTATTTCCAGGGAGCTATATATAGAAAAGATGTAAGTAATGGTAATACTACGACCCTTTGACATTGTGATTTTTTTTTTTTTTTTTTTGATTGACAAGATTTTTTTTTCTTTTCATGTTGCCTTCAAAATTGATACTACCTTTTCTCTCTCAGAAACACATCATCAACACAGATAGGTGATATGCTATTGGTGTAAAATATTAACTTGTCTAAAAGAAAATGATATTGGAAGTTGAAAATCCTTAAGAAACCATTTGAAGGTAGATCCTCTCCTTTAAATATCATTACGTATAATTTGTGTGATATGGAGCTGCAAGAAATTATATTAGATAGCAATTATATACAAAAATTCAAGCACCGCTTATGTCACCTATCAGATCTATCATAGGAATTGTGAAAAACAGAGTCACTTGGGTAGTAACCTTTTTTCTTGTTAGGTTGGAGAGTGTAGTAGTTCAACAACAGGGTATGAGCTGATAGATTGTTCTAATTGATATGGCAGTCGTAACTCATGCTTTTATTTACTCCTGTTACTAGTTTTGCTTAGATACCTTGATGAATTTATTTTTGTTGCAGTCTCCAACTACTCCTTTCTATCATTATATATTTGCATGTATGTATTCTTTTTAATTTCTTTTCCCTTTTTTTTTATTCTCTCAAGTAAACAAAAATGTGCAGGAGCTTTCATCTCTCTGATAAAAGGAGTGTAGAAAAATGTAGCTTTTCTATATCACATTTGCTTTGTAATCATAGATTATTTGCACGAATTGCTACATCTAATTAGATCATAACTAAAAGAAGTAGATACATACTAATATAATCTTTTGATGTCGTTTGGTGGTGGTATATTGGGGTTCAGTATTAGCCTACTCTTTTCTGGGCCTCTCTTTTTTCAATAACACTAGTGTAGCATTGACTGAAGGTAGCCAAAAGGGACACAGCGTTGTTGACAGTTCGACAAGGCACATAATATTGTTGAAGGACTTTGAGGAATCGATCAGAAGTATTGGCATGTCCGTAAAAAAGTGTGTTTCTTTTATTCTCATGATATATATATATATCCCAAGGCTAATAGGCACTTTTTAGACCATATAATATCCATGTTAATGGAGATATTTTTATCTTCTTCCTCGGGCCTGGTTAATGCGTAGCTCAATATTGGAATATTAGAAGGTATATTCTCTGGTACATGTCAATTGTTTGTTTGCTGGGCGACAGATGGTATCCACGTGCTGGATGGGAAGGTCATCGCACCCCCCGGCGAAGAGAAATTATGTTGGGTGTTGAAGGCAGGGTGCATGAAGAATTGTATATCATAAGTAAAAGATAGGAGAGAACGCGATTTCCCCCTCAATGTTCTTAAAAACCTTTTGCACAAAGAGAGTAAAACCTAAATGGATGTCAAACAAATGGATTCACATCAAGTACATGTTACCCGTTTTTATATGCTTTCTACTTGCATTATGAAATGACACAACATGATTTACACAGGTTAGCTACCTAGTAACAATTTCTTGACGGCTTTGAATTCTTCAAAGTTTCTTATTTTGAGTCCCTCGTATGAAAGACTACAGATATTATTCTAATTGCGGAAAAACAGAGAAATATAGTAAAATTGATGCACATATTTTTGCATAGGCGAACCTTTCTAGTGTCAAGATATATATATATATATATATAGTAGGTAGATCACCTTAGATTTGTTACTAAATTTTTTATTTTCCCCCAAATAAAAAGATTAAAGTTCCTTCATTCATGACTATGTTATTTGATCTAATGCCTGTGACCAATATGCATGCAAGGCTAATATTGAAGATTCTTCTCTTGACATAAATATTTATGAATACGACATTTTCTTCTTCCTTTATTTTTTCGTTATCAGGGAGGAATTGTTCGGCAAGAACTGTTCTATATCCTGAAAGATGAGAAAGACGTCCATTTTTCATTTGGAACTGTCCAAAAAGATGGTATCCATCAAGCTACAAAGGGCATGCACTCCTCCAAGTTCTGCCTTAACATAGCCGGTGACACTCCTTCATCAAACCGTCTTTTTGATGCTATTTCTAGCCACTGCGTTCCGGTCATCATAAGCGATGAGATAGAACTCCCATATGAAGATATTCTTGATTACTCTGAGTTTTCTATCTTTGTCCGTACTATAGATGCTCTCAAGGAAAAATTCCTCATAAATCTCATAAGGAACATTAGCAAAGAAGAGTGGACTAGAATGTGGATGAGGCTAAAAGAGGTGCAAAATTTTTTTGAGTTTCGCTTTCCATCAAGGGACAATGATGCTGTCCAGATGATATGGCAATCCATTCTAAGGAAGGTGCCTTATGTTCGTAAGAAATTGCACAAATCAAAGAGATATTCTCGAACTCATATACCTAGAGAAAGAGCGCAAACGTCATTTCCAGTGCCAAGAAACTTTTGTTGAGGAGTTCCTTTTTGGGACATTTTAATCTTGTAAGAATTGTCGTATTTCCAGTCTTGATTCATATATACACCTTGTTAATACATGGAAACTGCAACTTTTTTTTTTTTTTTTTTTGTTTAAGGTAGAATAAATAGTAGAGAAATGAAAAGAACGTTTGAAATTTTAGTCCCTTGGAAAGATTTTGACAAATTTGTTCCTTTGTTTAGTATCTTAGATCTCAATGCACAACACATATCTAGCCAATTTGTTCTGAAACAATTATCTAAATGTTATCAAACATTCGACTATTAAGAGATACTAAGAAAAATTCTACTAGAACTAATACCAAAAGATACATAGTATATCTAATGTGCATTCATTCTTTCTTAATTAGAATCCTCAACTACCCTTATCATTTATAACCATCCGTGATCATGCACTAAGGAATTTTCCAAATAATTTTGAGAAGAACTATAAAATAAAATTCCTCTATAACTTTCGATGCTACTATTTTGATATGTAACAAGTGGAACGAATATTTATAATTGCTTAATATTCTTGACAACATTCTTATGGCTTATAGACTCTTTATCTAATGACATCATTTTATTTCATAAATAGAATGTCACTCATAACAATCCTTAATCTCTTATTCTCTCAGAGTACATCTGTGTTCAAATATATATAAGACTTCTAAAGTCTCATGATAAACTTATGCACTATTAAGAACTAATGCTAACTTTAGTCTACAGAAAGACTAAATGTTTTACAAGAAATGTATTATTGACCTTTTTGGCAACCATACTGAATCTACTTGTATCCATAAAAGGGATACTAGATCCAATCAAGTCCTAAGACTCAATATATTGATTACCAAAAATCAACATCTTGTAAATGGCATCAAGGAAATCTCTTATCATTACTAGTGGTTTCCAATTCTGAGTAATTCGATTTTGCTAGAGATTCTAGGAAAAAATTCCCATCTCTTAATTCTACTTTATTTGAACATAGGACATTTACATTTGTATGTACCTCTGAAGTATCTAACATAAATGTTGACAAACATCATATGTTCATGAAGTAAATACAGATAAATATTCTCCCACTATCATTCTTTATACTTTTCTTTACTATGGACACTTTATAAAATTTTATAGCTTAGTCCTTAGATCTCAATCTTGAATTAATACAAAACTGAAACTTCCTTTATCTTGAGAAGTTTCATCAAGCCTAAGCTCAATGTCACAACTCAAAGGATTTTCCATAGCATTATTTCAAAATTGCAAAACACTAAGATTAGTATAATTTTATATCTTAAAGTGTATCTCCGAAAGTAAACATATAATGAAATGTATACAAAGAATTATATCTATGACCAAAATGT
>JAWZTD010000119.1:258876-288556 GCA_035221335.1 Echites panduratus | reverse complement strand
ATGAAATCTTGGGTAAGTTGTTAATTGATGTGTTTATGTTAATGAAGAATGAATCCTTTGCATGAATCACATCATTTCCAGTTCTCAAACTTATTGTTCCATGTTGATGAGAGTCTGTGGTCAGTCTTGCAAATCTTGGGATTTTCTAGTTGCAATAGAAAACGTAAGGAATCATCAGAACCACAGCTTAAAAGATTCTGTATAGTAAAAATAAATTCTTAAACTCGAAAACTTATGTTGATTCTTTTTTGTAAACACTCGATAGAAAGATGATAAATCACACATCGATTGAGGCATGTCCGGTTTTATTGATGAACATACTCATTGCGTTATAACCTGATAATCTGAATAAGATAGAAATGATTAAAAACCTGCTTAGGTGTACATTACATACATAAAACCGTTAATGAAAGATTATCTTACCCGTAAGAAGCACCGAAGGTTATTTTTGCAGCATGGGAGGAAGAAATGTTGTCCAAGGCATAGAGTTTTGTTTTTGTAATTCTAAAAAATGCATGACATCGAAGATTAAATTTCCAGCATGTCTAATCGGCAGTATCTCCGATGCTTTAAATATATTATCACTGCAGAAGTCATTCCATCCTTCTCCAGAGAACTCTTCACCAACTTCAGCAGCCCATGTTCTGTAGCCTTCTCTCAATGTTATACTACTCTGGTTGTGGAGAACAAGAAGGAAATGGCAATTCATCATGCAAACCCTCTAATTTGTTGCTGAATTTGAGCAAAAACGAATATGCTATAGATTCATCATTAAGTTGTGTATTGCTAGGATAAAATAGACTACGACAGACGTTGTTTGATCTCGAAGAGCTTTGCATGGTTGCTATAAGGATGAAAATGGTTCTGGATAATCATAGACAGTATTATAGGAATAATAATATATATGTTTTACATATGAGTGGTTAAGGAAATCCCAAGTAAATAATGCACAGTGGTTGATCCATTAAATGGTATTATAGAGATTTGGTAATGTTATAAATGGTAGGCAAAGGTAAAAGAAATTGTAACTTTAAATAAAATTATAATTATTTTTCCTAGTGGGTGATAACATGTGATTCATATTCAGTAGTTGAAGTCTTTTCTTAGTTTTAATCTCCAAGCCTCAAACTCATTTATTAGGTTGCTTGTCAGGAGTTGTACACATTGTAAAGCTAAAAATTTCTTACATAATTTCTTGTCTCTAGATATTGTTCTTAAAACATACATAAAACTAAGTTGGCTACTAAAAAGTTCAATTAACAAACACAAAGAAGATGGTAAATTATAGTGCTCAGTAGAGCAGCACTCCAACATTTGAATTGATGCCTTCAACTCTTTAATTTTGACAATATTACGAAATACAACTTTGTTAGACTACTGCTTTTTTTACTAAGGCATTAAACAAAGCTAAACAATAAAAATGACAAAAACGATAATATAATGTGCCAGAAATAAACCCGAGCATCTACAAAGATAAATTTTCACCATCCTTATAGCTCCTAGCAAGAATATATTTGCAGCATCATTCTCTCATCCCAAGCCTGATATTGTTGATTGCGAGAATGCCAGCCATTCTGCATTTAAAAGACAAAAACTGTAAATAAAACAAAAACAAAGCAATCAAAAATTTAGAACAAAGATTATAAAAGACTACTTACATTCTATGTCGAGCGAAGAAACTATACCATTTGCCATCAACAAGACCTCTTCAAAAACAATATTTTGTGTTTTACAGTCATTTTTCAAGCCAACATATGTTGCAGGAACAATCAAAACCTTAATTGCATCTGAGGTTCTTGCTCTTGATAAAGCTGACCATGAGAAAGGACTGGTTCACGTGAATAGATTCCAACATAATCCAGTGTTTGGCCTAGTGATTTGTTGATTGTCATTGCAAAGCATAGATGCACAGGGAACTATGTTCTTATGAATGGAATTCCTTGTTTTTCATCATCGGATTTTTGAAGAGGTATTCTTGGAAGCAAAACTCATTTTCCAACATATTGACCAAAAGCAATCTCTACACACAGGCAGTACTCTCTCAATTCCCGGCATATGAGGTGTGTACCATTACACAAGCCTTCCACTGGATTCAAATTTCTTAGAAGAATTAAACGGCATCTCTCTTTCAACAGCAGCTTATGAGGTGGCAAGCCCCTTGGATTTTGGGAATTCGTGAAATCTTCATAGTCTGCCTGGTAACGTTCATCAAATGTTTTATATTTTTCTAATATAGACACTCAGATCTCCTAATCTTAACATCATTGAGCTCATCAACAGAATCATTCTTAACAGAAAGAATATATCTATTGATCATTTATAAGGCTCATCGAAATAAACAGAAATATCTGGGAAAACACATTGAAGAAGCCTATTTATAAGAAATAGAAGAACAAGGATTAATCAATACATAGTTTTGAAAGCTGAAAGAAAGTGTCTTTGATTATGGTAAAAGAAAATTCATTTACTGAATCATAATCTTCAAACAATTAGTAATCTAACCTGTTAAGGGAGTCCTCAACATTTAAATATAGAATGACTATATCTCTAGGTAAACATATCCGAGAATCATCATCCGTAGCCTCAATCCTTCCCCAATGCATAATAAAAACTTGGGGAAGCCTGGATCTAACATTGCACTCATATTTTTGGTGAGAACAAGTTTTTTCATGAATGTCCACAGGTTGGAATTAACAAGACTTGAGTGAATCTGTTTCTCCCTTTATGCTTTATTTATGACTGGCAAAGTTTGGTGGAAATTGCCCCCGAAGACAATTGTCTTCCCCCCAAACAGTTTATCAAATTCCAATATGTCTTTAAGTAAGTCATCAAAAGCTTCGGTGTTTTCTTTCTTTGCCATCGAAGCTTCATCCCATAAGATTAGCTTAGCCTCCACAATGTGCTTTGCATGCTACTCTGTTTACTCAATTGACAGACCTTATTCTCTAAGAGATCAAGTGGTATTTTGAATCTAGAATGACTGTTATGCCACCAGGAAGTATCGATGCTGCAACACCTGATGTTGCAATTGCTAAAGCAACATAACCCTGTGATCTTAAGGTGGCTAACAAAGATCGATAGAGAAATGTTTTCCCTGTTCCACCAAGAATATCAACAAAAAATTCCTGACCTCTAATGGAATAAACTGAGGCTAGAATTTGACAATATGCTGATCTCTGACCACAATTCAACTTGTTATATATTAGAAAGTCCTCAGCTGGTACATTGATATTTCTCTCTGTTTCAGTTTCCTTCGTAATTTTCTCATGATGCTGAAGCAAAAAATCATCAGAAACTAAATGATAGTTGGTGATACTTTTCCCCATATGCTCAAGAGACTTGTTAATATAAATTAATACCAGACGCCCAATCTCTTCAGTTGCATTTCTATTGGTAGGCTCAAAATGAGAATAATAGCTACAAAGATGAGCTTCGAAATTGTGGAAGAGCATCTTGGGATCATCAGGAGAACAATAAACAAGTAGGAGAGCAAATAATGATCTTAGAGATGAAGGTATTTGGAAAGCAACCGCTTCTTCAAGAGTATCTTCGATGTATGAGCCAGACTGTAACAGACCAAGATGAAGAGTTGCTTCTCTAAAAGAGTCCAGTTTCTCATTTTCAACAGTTAATAAATGTTCAAAAGAGGTTGGTGCTCGAACATGCAAAAGAAGTAGTCGAAGATAATAACGCTCGCCTTCACTTGGACTAACCGTAACCATTATGCCAACAGCGTTGCCTCTGAGACCATTGTTTTTTACCTGAATTCCATACAAAGTGTTCAGAAAATTCTTTATACAAACAGTTCAGTTCCTTGGCAGTTAAATCAGATGAGTTCATGAAGAAGAATTCAGTTGGCATCGTCTTTGAAAACTGAACATCATTCAACAAACTGTTGAGATCAGAATTTTTTTTTAAAAGATACAAATTGCTGTCCTGGAAGATGGATCTGCAGAGTATAAACCGAAGGACTCATTTTATTCATACGAAATCCATACAATCTCCATAAGGCTTCGGAAGCTGATATCCATCTACCATCTTGGAACTCTTTAATCTCGTTCATGTTAGTAGCATCATTGAGCCCCACAATGCGAAAGCTCACAAGATCATGACCCTTGTATACATACTTATATAAATATTTTACAAGCTTAATAATAGAGCAAATCTCTACATTCATATGGCAATTAAAAACAGCAGGCAAGTAAGGATTATAAGGTACAACCAATTGATTATTCAACACAGCATGCCAAACTGTAACTTCTATCCCATCATCTCTTCTACGGTAATGTGGATAGCAATTCTCAGCATGCGTTGTTTGCTGATAGAAATCCTTAAGATAATGATTTTTGCATTTTCCATCAATCATACAAGGACAGTTCTTATTCAGATCTCCACAAGGACCATGCATCATGTGTTTCACAACAAGTAAGTGCAGATAAGGTTCTTCAGCAAGATCAGGCAACTCAGCAGATACAATCTCTTCATAAGCTTCTGGATTAAGAGGTTTGGATTAAGGTTTCAAAATCAACAAAATATGAGCATGAGGAAATCCTCTTTTTTGAAACTCAATTACATACACATAAGCAGCACCTTCACCAAAGATTTTCTTCTTAATAATCTCAGATTTTAGAAGCGCAAACTTTGCCCGAAATACTCTAGCCAAAAGATCCATGCGATCCTGTTCTTTTTCTGAGAATTTCAGATTAAACTAAATTTCTTTCCACTTAGGATTGCAAGTCATGGTAATAAAAATGTCAGGCTTTCTATACTTTTGCACCAATGTCATCGCATCTAAGTACTTACGACTAATGTCCCTAGAACCACCCACAAAGGAAGCTGGCAATATGACTCAGCATCCGATCTTATCTCCTTCTGCCTGGCCAGTAGAAACACTATCCAATATTCCCTATAGCATTTCGCTTTGAATGTCATTCTATTTCCTTCTATGGAAGTCTAGTCTAGAAGTCTCGACTTTTATGTACTTATCAACTGCATATTGCTACAATAATCTAAGACTGTGTAGCAGCAGAGACTCATCCTATCTTCTCATCTGCAATTTATAATAATAATACTCTCTAGCTGTGACATTGCTTTTATGTTTCTTTCCATGTTCAACAGCTGTTGAAATAGTCATATCAGAAAAGCCAACATTAAAGAATAAAAACGATGATTATTGCTGAAGAAAGAAAAAGTATCGAATGTCAAACAAAGCACAACAAGTAGACTTACCCCTTTCTTCCTATAATATAACTTCAACTGAAGTATTTGCCATGGTTAGGTCAATGATAGGTTCGTCTTCACACATATCAACATGCTTTCTCTTGTTATGATTCCCCACTCTATGAATATTAGCATGCCATCCAAGCTCTCCCTGAGGGAACAAAAGAGGATATTACAAAGGATCATCGCATGCATAATAATAATGAATCTTATGGCTCCTGTTCGAATCTCTATAGACCTGGATGTAGGGACTTTTTTCAGCCTCATCATTTTCAGATTCAATAAATTTAGCAGCTACCTAAGACACAGAAGGCAAGTTATAGACTTTTTGGTCTAAACCAGGGTAGCAATTAAGCATAATATTAATGGATTCCAAATCTGGAACATCGCGGAGATCCTTGAAGAATCTGGTATAATGTTTATCAGAAAGGATCCACATGATATGCTTCACAATATTCTTGAGCAACTTTGTTGAAGAGCGAACTCTTCGTGCAAGTTCTTCTTTTGTCTCAAAAAAGTATAACTGAATTCCAGTCGGTTTATCATTTGCATTAAGCAAACTGTCCAGGTAGTGATAGATTGACCCTGCACACGAAAAATGTAGACACCCCTTTTATTCTGTGTCAATTCAAGATCATATTTTGCACCAAGAGAAGTAATAGCGAAATTGTTGTTATAAGTTCGGATGTTTCTTAGGAAATGATCACTTTCCTCATCACCCTCAATAAAATACCTCTTAAGAGAATAAGGCATTAGAGGAGAAGAAAGTGATACTTGTCCCCCTAAGCAGCAAAAATTTGGAGGCTCTAAATGGAACTAGATAGCTCACAGAATTCACAATCTGGAGCTTCAGGAAGAACCAATGCTTTGGTTGGGATTTTCAGAACTCTATGAAAACAAGAAGTCGAAGGCCTGCGAGGTATGCTCCGGGCAGGCAAACAAGGAACCGAATCAATACTTTGATGAGAAGCAACAACTAATTGTTCAAGGCTTAACTTGTGGCCTCTCTCTAATTGGCAAACAGATGATAAAGAGGGACCGGAGATTTTTTCTCTTTAAGCTCGAACCTCCATCCTGCGGCGAAGCAGCTCAGTCTTTTTTTCAGGAGCCATTTCAGCATAATGCTGACGACTCCTTACATTTTTATCCATTTGACAACTAAAGCTTTATAATCTGAATAAAGCAAAACGACAAACATACAAGAAGACCTCTCAAAAACAAAATTTTCCAGATATAATATAATATAATTTAATAGATAGATAAGGAGAATAACTGAAAGAGAGAAACCTATACAAGAAAAAAAAAAAAAAAGAACAACAAGCAAAGATTCAAAAACATCAGAAACCTACAACAACAATATTCTTCTTGTTCTTGTCTTCAGGAAATGCATCTTTTTTCCCTTCACTAATCTTTTTTTCCCCTCCATCTTATCTTTATATATATATATATATATATTAATATTTTGTAATATTATTATTTTGCTTCTTTTTCCTTTTCCCGAACAAAAACTATACTAATTTAACAAACAAATTTCAAGACAAAATCCCTCTTCTAATTTTTGTTTGACATTTTTTTTGGGTGGGATGTAATCCTTTACTGGATTTTTTCTTGTTCTTCTTGTTTTCTTTTTGTCCTCTTTTTGGGAAGCAGAAGAAGAGAGTTTTCCTTAATATATAATTTTCATATTTTGCTTCTTCATTATTTTCTAGAAAGGGAAAAGGAACATTTCCCAAATATATAAATATAAAATAAATGAATATATATAATAAATTTGACTTGAAATCTTTCCTCTGTTTTTTTTGTGGGATATAATCCTTTTAGTGAATCTTTTCTTGTTCTTTTTGTTTTCCTTCTCCCTTTTTCACGAAGAAGAAAAATACAATATTCTCGAACAAAAATCTTGAAAGAGAAAAGGAACATTTTTCCTCAATTTATAATTAATAAATTTAAGAAGGAGGAATCTCTTCTCTTTTCTTTTGTTTTTTTTTTTTTTGTGGGATGCAATCCTTTTGGTGGACTTTTTTCTTCTTCTTCTTGTTTTCCTTCATCCCTTTTTAATATTATTAAACAAAAAAGGAATACATTTTTTTCTTATTTCATCACCCCTCCCTTCAGGAAGCAGAAGAATAGATAAATCCCTAAAGGAAAAAGGAGCATTTGATGAATATAATAAATTTAAAAGGAAATCTTTAATCTTTATTTTTTGTACCTCTTGCTTCTTTGTTCCTTTCCCGAAGAGACAAGAAACATTAGTTGTTCTATCAGCTTTAATCTTAAAATTTTTTATTTTTATTTCTCCCTCTTAAAATTTTCACTCGACAAGAATGCCGGCAATATCTAAAAATCGACTGTTATTATTATTATGATAAAACTGTGGCTGTAGCAAAAAAGAAGATGACGTGTCCTGTCATTAATAACATAATAATATCCAAAAAAGAATGGAAAAAAATCGATCATACGAGCTGCATGTGGGAGGACGACCACCACCCGTAGTAAACCTTAGCCAAATTATATAAAGTGTATAATCTAAACAAATGCGTGTTTGTACTTTTTAAAAGAACATTGAGAGATAAATCAATAATAAGGAAAAATACTATGCAAACTGTACTTTTGCCTGTAATATCTAAAAACCGACGGTTATTATTATTATAATAAAATTGTAGCTGTAACAGAAAAGAAGATGATGTGACCCGTCAAAAATAACATAATAATATAAAAAAAAATAAAGGAAAAAATATCGATCACACGAACTACACGTGGGAGGACGATCATTACCCAGAGTAAACCTTTTAGTCAAATTATATAAAGTGTATAATAATAATAATAAATAAAACCCTAATGTAGCGAGGGAGTGAGTGTTTTACTTGTCATCCAATAATATGTTCTCCCAGCCTATCACTGAACGAGAACAATGGATTATATATTAATCAAAGATAAAAAAAAAAATGCAATTTCTTCCCCTATTGATGACAAACTGACGACTTCCAAGCACTGGTCTTCTTTACTCCGACCCCTCTTCCGCCTTCCTTTTCTCTCCGCCCTATTATCCAGCAGCTAGGGTTTCTGCTCTCTGCACTGTCACTCTAACGTTTCCCTCCAGAAAATTAAAATTTTCTTTCCATCTGAAGCTATACATTTATATATAGCTTTCTTTTTGCGGGTTTTGTCTGTGGGCGCACAGAAAAGCTGCTGAAACTTAGCCAAAAGTTATGGCGAAGACTAAACCTGGGAAGAAGGACCTTGATTCCTACACTATCAAGGGCACCAACAAAGTTGTCAGACGTAAAATCCTTTTCTTTTTCTTTATTTTTGGGTCTGTTTATAATGTGTGTTCTTGTTGATTTTCTCTTCTGATTATTTCTCCTTGGGTAATAGACAAGCACATTAGTAGTCTCTGGGTGACTAATGGTGCATTTTCTCGGAAAATAATGTCATTCCTCGTTTTTGAGCCAGTTTATGTTTTCTTGCACGGCTTAAATTGTTTATAGCCGGATAATGCCTGTATGAAGCTTGGCTTGGGTGGAGTTTATGAAGTTGCACGCTTTGTGTGCTTGAAATTTGTATTCTTGTAACTCTTGATCTTGTTTTGGACTATATTTTGCTTTGGATATATATATATATATATATATATATATGTATATGTATCGAGGCTTGAGAAGAATAGAAAATTGATTTTTCAAATAATTGACTATTTAACTTGTTGTCTCATATAATGCTGCAGTTGCTTGGGATATTTTATGTAGGTTTTATCAGGGTGATCTTTTCTCTCTGGTTGAAAGCAAGCGTTTGGGGCATGGCTTGCCCCTGGAAATCGATTTTTAGATTGTATTGAATGTTGTTGTTGGATTCTGAAGCGGTTTTCCTCTGTTTTAGCTGATGTGACTATTTGCTAGCTATTTTGCAGCTGGCGATTGTGTGTTGATGAGACCATCAGACTCAGACAAGCCACCATATGTTGCTCGAGTGGAGAAAATTGAGGCAGATCACAGGAACAATGTGAAAGTTCGGGTGAGGTGGTATTATCGTCCTGAGGAGTCAATGGGGGGTCGCAGGCAGTTCCATGGGGCCAAGGAGCTATTCTTGTCAGACCATTATGATGTGCAGAGTGCTCACACAATTGAAGGCAAGTGCATTGTTCACTCCTTCAAGAACTACACCAAGCTAGAGAATGTTGGTGCTGAGGATTACTTTTGTAGATTTGAGTATAAGGCAGCAACGGGTGGATTCACTCCTGATCGTGTTGCTGTGTGAGTTTTCGAACCTTTCAAAAACAAAATGCTAAAAGAATACTCAGTTGGAAACATTTGAATAAGGTTTTGACTGATGGTGGTGATGGTTTTAAAGGTATTGCAAATGTGAGATGCCTTACAACCCCGATGATCTTATGGTGCAATGTGAAGGTTGCAAGGACTGGTATGAACCTGCATCTTGGTTCTTGAATTGAAGTACTAAGTTATTTTTCCACCAATGACGTATGTCTTTTTCATATTGCCCTTGGCCTAAGAAATGGAAATCAACTAGTTATTATTTTTTAAGATTATGATTACTATTTATTATTTAGTTATGATTATTTATTTATTTATTTATTTCTAGTTGCACTAGGGCTAGTGAATGAAACTAAACTAGTTAGTATTCATTAATTTATTACATCTGATTTCTTGTAGAACCCAATTTTACAGCTGATAGACGATGCTTACGCCTTGCCCTGTCAAGTTCAATGGTTTATCCAGGATTATATGTATGTGAGAGAGAGAGGACCCTAACTAGTTAACTGGACAATTGTTAGCTTGATTAGCATTGTCATAAGCATGAGCAATATAGTTTAGCCACTAGAGTGGGATAACTGTTCCTGGGAAACTACCACATTAGATTTGGAGAGAGATGGTCCAGTAGTCTGCATCTAGAAACTAAATTACCTAATAAGCTCATCTCAGCATCATGAAACAACAAAATTCCTCTACAACAAAATGAAGTTGTGAGTCACACTGGACTGCAACTACTTGCAGCCATTACATAGCACAATCCCCTTCATGATTCCTTGAAGCTCTGCTTAAGGATTAGGTTGAGTATGATGGAGGAAAGATGAGAAGGCATACAGCAGCAGTCTCATTAGATTTCTGAAGAATACCCACGATAAGTTCTAATTCTTGGATTGCTTGAGATATACTCCCTATGTCCCTTTTTACAGGTCGTGAGCCACCTTTTATGATTATTGAGGTTAATTTTTGTCCTAAATACCACTATTATTGTATATCCTTTAATCTGAGGAGCTTTGGCAATAACACATATCTTTATCTAGATATACATAAAACTTCTTGCTTAACTTTGGAAATGAAAAAAAGTTAAAGGAAAGAGATGGCACCAGGTAATATTGGGGATGGTAGGTAAAGTATCCAAAAAGTCTTAAATATGGCTTATAAATAGGAAAGATATAAAATTTGACAGAGGGAGTAAATTTAATTAGCTTTTTGAACGTTTATTTTGTAGATGGAAGATGTGGGGATATCTCCTTTAGATATTTTCTTTATTTAGAGTTCTATAATAAATGGTAATGGCGATTCCAATAGATGCAAGCATGATATGAAGACTGCTTTTGGAGATTTCCTGCTTGGAGAAAACCCATTGCACATTTCTGAAATAAGAACCTTAAAAGCTAGGAGGGATGTAAAAATTAAGAAACAAGACAAAAAGATATGAGTAGAGAACTAAATCATCCAGATCATAAATCAATGTCTTCATTTGTACCAAGTTTTGCCATAATCTATTGATATGCAATTCTGAGTTGATATGGTTGCAAACGTATAGGATGAATTATTTTTTTTACAGCATGTCCTAGCCTGAGAATAGTTTAGCAGAAGAGGGTGTATGGCAGAAATTTATGAAAAACCTGCAAGTTGGTAAGAGTGTGAAAAGAGAGAAACATAACTTTCTATTGAGCGAAACTTGGTTGAGGATTCTTAAAGTCATTGAAATTTCAAAAACTGAATAGCCTTTCAAGAGCATGTAAGAAATGGGTTTTCTTCCCACTGTTTTGGAGCTAAACTCCTTGAATAATATATGGTCACTTAAGAATACAATTGTCTACCCAATTATATATGTAAGAAACTGATGTTCTGAATGAGGATTGTGCATGTGCCACAAAAAAACAAAGTCTGATTGATTGCACTGTTATTTAATGAAGAATTACGAAAAAATAAAAAGAAACAAGGTCTGATTGATCTTGCATAGTTGTATTTGAGTCTATGGCTGTAATCCTGTTGACTGCTGAACACGTGCTTCCTTGCGCAACTTGAAAGTAAGGGATACAGCAAAACATCCCCTTAGCGATGTTCTTTCATTCTCTTAGATGGACTTTTTACTCTCGTCATCTTTAATCCACATGACCACTTCTTCCTTTTGATGGTGGATGTGATTACTTAGCTACCATTTTTGATGGTGGATGTAGTTACCTAGCTACTTTTTCATTCTATGTAATTGAGAAGCTCATGCAGCTTAGAAGCTTGTAAGACTTCCTGAAGGGAATTTCATTCTGTGATCAATTAACAAAGTAAATCTGAACTTTTAGTGTACATAACATGGAGACAGTTGTTAAATGTCTGCCATGGCAGATGGCGGTGGTAGAAATCATAACAAACACCATGTAGGGGTCTATGGCATGACTGAAATCCATATTGGCGGCATGACGGCATGACAATGTGACTTTTTATGAAGGCTGTGGCTTCCTGAATTACCTGAAATTCCCTATATACTCTTCTTTAAATCGAGTGGGTATATTTCATTTTGGTATATTTAGGAAATTGACTCTTAGGAAGACTTAAAGTCCTATCAGTTTATCTGAATTAATCCCAATTTCACTTTGCTACCTTTGCTGCTACCTGTACTTTCTCTTTCAGATTTCTTCAAACCTTTTTTTCTTTCTTTCTAAATTCCTTGCTCCGTCTCTACTCTTTCCTCCTTCCTCCAGTTCTCTTATGCTGATTTTTCTTTTTCTTGCCATCTCACTGATCTTTTTCTTCTGGAATTTGAAGTTTTATTAAGTTTATTTTCATTTTTCTTCTTTTAATATTATTATTTTTTGCACTGTCTTTGTTAGTGCTATGCAAAATATTTTGTAATATATTGGTTTTATTATATTTTCTAATCTTCTTTTTCTTAAGTAATAATGAAATTGTTTTCTCACTTGAAGTCTTCATAATTACATCTATTGTCATTTTATGTGAATTATGTATTATTTTATTATGATTATAATGTTATATTTTAAATCTTTTATTGTCTGCCATCCCCTATCTGCCATTCGTCATGGCTGTTTTTTGGCAAACTGCTATAGACTGAATCCGCCATTGAAAACTTTGCATGGAGTAAAGTAGTTGGGTAATAAAATTTTGCACTGCCCAGGTTCATACCTTATAGGACAATTTTGCTGTAATTTAAATTTTTTTTTTTTAATAATGATTTGCTTGTGCATATAGCATTCAAATTGGCATGACAATGACTTAATAATTTAGCATTTAGATTATAAATCATCTGATTTGGGAGGATGTGGAGTAATTCTAGAACATCTCGGATGAATTCAAAAACATATTTGAAGAAATTCTGACCCCCGCCCCGGAATGGTTTGCGGGTTCCGATCAGCTATGGCGGCCGAACCTAATAAGATAGCAATTACAACCCAAGAAGTAAAAAGAACTTGGCCGTGGACTTGGAAGCCCCCTATTTGCCAATAGAAATACTGGCCTACTTTCACACCGGATACATTATATAACCCTTTTAGTGTGTTTGCTAGAACATTCATATTGCCCTTTGAAAAAAATCAAACTTGAAATTTAGGTAGGCTACTTTCATCTTTGACGTACAAGATTGCATTTTAATATAAGTGTGAAATAAAATTTTCTGCACATGAATATACTAGCTAAGAAACTGCTCAGCATTAGATATTATGTGGTGATTTAGTCCGTTCTCGAAATAATCTTTCTTGTTCTTATAGAATTTGGTTGAGAAGTTTTACAGATTCAGACTGCCTGTTAACAATTTTGGGCCATTGAATGGAGGAAATTTTTTATATATGCAATATATAGATTCATCATATGCTGCTTGAGTATGAACCAGTCCGTTAAGAAGATTGTATTAGGAAAGAAAATGAAACAAAGGTTTCTTTTCATACAAACAAGTGTCTAAAAGGATTGGGTAAAATTTTTTTTCTTTTTGTAAAAGAGGAAAAACAAAAGTATCTGGTAAAATAGTGTGATACCACAGTTAAGGAGCTTCTTTCTAATCTATAAAATGATTTTCTTTTATAGATTTTGGAATAATAAATATGCTCCTTGATGATATGAGTTTACTGTAGGGTAATTAAAATGTATACTAGCCTCTTTGACTCGTTTTTTCATTGAATGTGCCTTTTCAATATTGAAGGATTATACCAAATGGTAGGTGTGAAGGGACCATTTGGTTCTTTAATTTATTTTCAAAGTCAAAAGATGATTATAGTTCTGGCCAGTTTTGTCTGCACAGATTTAAGAGGTTTACGGGGAAAGTTGGAGATCAAGAAAGGGATTTGTGAACAAAATGAGGTACTTCCTTTCATTTGAAAGCTATCAATAAGAGAGGGAAAAATTTACTGAGTGAATTCTTGTACTCTGCAAATTCTCTAAGGAATGGATCTTTTGAGTGAACCTCTTCTCCCTCCACGTTGCATTTCTGGCCCTTCATGTTTGGACGGATTGGAGATATACTTTCTTTAAAATTATTTTTTTATCCTTATTATCTTTTCTTTTTCCACAAATACCACTCTCTTAACTTCACAAACAATCTTCAAATAATTTATAATTTTATCTAGATAAATATATTTTTTCATGAAATACATAAAATTTTTTTAGATAAATTATTTTAATAATAGTCTATTTTTAAAAAAATTAAATGCAGAATACGAAGTATATTATTAATTTATTACTTTTTATTTTAATTGTGTGAACAAATTATAGAATATTATTTATATATGCATATAGAAAAAATTAAATGCAGTATATGATGTATATTATTAATTTATCACTTATTATTTTAATTGTGTGAACAAATTACAGAATATTATTTATATATGCATTTAGAGACATTCAATAGAAATTATACTAGCTCATTTAAAAATTTATTCAAATGTGTAAAATAGTAGAATTGACAAGATTTAGTTCTTGTCCATTCCACTTTTCAGCAAAACCAATTAAAAGAAGTATTTGTTGTTTGTTTGCCCTCCACTCATGCCAAACAAAAATGAAATTTAAATAAATTGAGCCCTTCCCCTTCCCCTCCCTATCCTTCTCTCTTCTACGCATACCAAACAAAGCCTAAGTTGAATGTGTAAATATTTGTGCTCTGTTACAAATATCTCCTGTATTTTCAAGTTGGGTTTGATTGAAACCTCAGTCTTGAAATTGGGTTTGATCAAATAAAGACATTCAAGCTCGATGGGAAATTCAGCTTTATCTAGAATATTCAAAGACAGGTAGATACAAAATATTATGTGTGATATTATTTGTTTCGTGAAATTGTATGGGTATATATATATATATATATTTTTTTTTTTGATAGATTGAGCATATCTAGAAGCTTTTCAACTGAGTTTGGCTTGTTTGTATATTCAAGCTGAGCATTGGTGCTTGAATTCAAATTCAAGTGTTATTTTCAAACTTGAATCAAATTTGAATAGTTTGTTGAGCGATGAGCACTCAACTTCTGGTGGTTGGAACCTTAAGGCCTAAAGTATAACTATCTGTAATTTTTCCATTAAATTCCTAATATGAGGAGGATACATTTGAAGGACTTCCTATTCTTAACCTCTTTACTTTCTTTCAATATTCATTTTAGTGTAAGCATCAGTTGAATGTAAATAACCCTTATACACACAATAATCATAAAAGTCTTTCATTGGGTACATAGTGGAATTTGACTAGAAGAAAACTCTTACACTGAAGAAGGAATAAAGAAAAGGTGGTAGTTGTTCTCATGACCTATGTATTAAGTGGCATTTGTTCCTGGCAAACTGATTTTGGATAAAGAAAATCTTACCACTTGAGCACTGCAACTTGTTTTGTGCCACTCTGGTAGGAACCTTTAGAATATTAGATCACAAAACTTCTGTTTATAGGGATCCTGTCCTCAGTTGCGAAAATAAACATTCCCTTCTGTTGGTCAATTTCAATTTTGCATCTGAAATATGAAACAAGTCCCTGATAATGGACTTGTCCAATTCAGTCAATGTCAAAATTTTCTCAAATTAGGTCCTCTCCATTTTTCTAAAAAACTAATAACCAAAATTAAAAAGCCAAAGAATTAAAAGCAGCACAGCCCTTTAACTTTTCAATTAAATCCTTAATAATGAACTTATATATATTTCTAAATATCAAATTGCGCACACCAGTTTTTCATTAAAGTCATTGAAAAGTAAAATAAAAATGTTAAATCATATTTAATTTCTTGTTGAACACTTTGCAATGTGATTAGGAACACTCACCTTGCACGCGACATTTAAACACATTGTTTTTCTTTTTCGGTTAGAATTTGGTCAATGATATTGGTTGTTTTCATGGTTTTGGCACTCAAATGCAAGTCTAGGTGTAGGATGGCGATATCAGGGTATTTGTTTGGTCTTTTAGAGTACTGTTGATTTTAAAAGTTTGGCTTTCATAAAATTTAGACTAAATAAATTTAACTGAACCATAATTTTCTAGAAAATTGCATTAAACTAAAGGAGCTGAAATTTTGAAAAACAACTGAAATTTTGTTTTTCATGCATAAATTAATTAATTAAGAATACATTATCTTTAATATTATATACGTTTTTAAGGATAAAAAATACAATTTGGTCTTTTTTAACTTGAAAATAGAAAACTGAAAACAGAACTGATTGTGTCCGTTAAAACTGTTTGAAAATATAACTGAACCAAATATTTGGTAAAAGCAAATAAAAATTGAAATTTTGTTGGATTCAAGAATAATGAAGACTTACAGGAGATACACGTTTTGTGGTCTTATTAGCAAGTGATATCTTTTAATGCAAAAGTGAGATGATTTTCATTCCTGGTGCGTTGTGAAACAAAACATTTAGATCTTTGAAAACTTATGAATATGCGTAAAAAAAGGGGGAAAAAAACATTTTATCTTTTCTGTATTTTTCATTTCATTAAAATTTAATGCAATTTGATCTTTAGAGGATTAATCTGAAATAAGACTATTGTTAATGTCTAAATTTCTGTAGGTTCATAATTGTAGGTCCTATATTTAGGAAATGTTGATCTTAAAGAGACTTGTATTGAATCTAAAGAAAAATATAGTAATTTAGATGCTGAGGGGAAAGATAGGATTCGAAACTAATTAATTTTACTAATCTAATGTAATTTCCAGGGAGTAAACAATCTCAAGTTGAGGCGACATTACTTAGGAACATGCAAATGGTCATGTTTTGTTGTGTTAATTATTGATGATTATGGTTTTATAATTCTGCAGTGTTTAAATATGACTATCCTTAGTAAGTAGATTAATTGTCTAAAATTGTAAATTAATTCCTAATATAATTCATTAAACTTACCAGCAAATGTGCATAAAATCTATAATCAGATTGCATGAAGCACATAAATGATTTCTAAAATCATATCATAACAACGAGCTTCACCATATTCAGTTACATGTAATTTGAAATTCAAATTATGCAATTCCTTATTAATATAGTAGTCAAGGTTGCAGTTTAATAAATCAATAGATATAATATGATACTTATGAGTTAATCACGGAATTAATAAACATTAGTATTGGATGGCTTGTTGCAATTGATCTGACACAATCGATAAAGAAATTTGAAATTACATAAATAGTCGATATCAAAGATCTGATCTCTGTGCATAAATTTCATAATTGCATAAAAACGATAACAAATTCTTCTTGCTAACTAGAAATCTACTCCCCTACTCATTATTGAACAAGAATAATGAGAGAAGCTAATAAATCACGGGCCCAATGCCTAATATATTTTATATCTGAAATGTATAATTTCTACTAAAAATGGCTATAGAGATTTGTCTTAAGGCCAAGTATAAATTGTTTGAATTTTATTTGGAAATGGAAATGGATCATGAAGATGCTCCTTGGCTGACCAAATGAGAGTGCTAGATAAAGTTCAATGGTGCAAGTCAACCCTGCTCAGCTGCATATCTGTTTCTCCAAAAATTCCTAAGAGTTACAAGTGTGCTCACCCGTTTGACAATGGCACTGGTCTATTTGGTCACCTCTCTTCATTTTCAATTTGTTCCTGCATTTTGCTTTTAAATGTTTATATTCCATTTATTTGTGTGCATAGGTACCTAAAAACATGAAATTTAATGAATTAAGTAGCATCCATATTAAAGCGAAAGAGAAACTAGCAAGGAGGATGTGAAGGATGACATTTTCACGAAAAAAACAAAGGGATTGGATTGAGATATTTTTTGACTTTTTGGTTTTATCAAAAGTTTTTGAAAGGTGAGGGATGGAATTGACTTGTTTGAGTAAAGTTTGATGATTGAATAACTAATTTTTAATAAGTCTAGTATTAAAGACTTAATTGCAGAAATCTCATATTCATTGGGAAGAACATTAACCCTTTATTAATATAAAATTTTAATTAAAAGTCATCTTGAGTACTCTTGGTTACTTTTTAACTTTTGGTTTAGCTTTAAAAAGAAGAAACAACTTATGGGAGCTTTCAAAAAATGAAATATATTATCATTAAGTTCCTTATTTCCTTTAGCAGCTTTAACAGAAAACAATAAAAAAAAGGTTTTAGCAATTGATAAGAGACTGATTATCTTGGGAGGGTCTAATCATTATTTCAGTTGAATTCAGAAGGATGAGATTTCAGAACTTCAAATTTGACTTCTAAATGACAAATCATTTTATTATGCCCAAATGAGTGTAAGGAATATAATTGTCCCATATTTCTTTACGGCATTCATTCTTGGACGAGATCTAATTTCCTCTAGATTCCTTGTTTGTTCATCCTAATAAATGTAGACACTAACAATCAGAAGCCTTTAATTGTTTGTTTCATTGTCCCCTCTATTTTCTGCTATGTACTTATCAATTATAGGGAGATATCATGTGTCCGAGGTTAATGCTGTAAAATTAGGTTGTTTACTGTATTTCTGTTGAACTTTACTGTGAATAGCATGGTTGGCCTCTTGCGGTGGATTTTGGACAAGATCAAATATGGCACCGTATAACAGAAACTAGAGTGACTTCATTTTGGTATAATTACTAAAGGCCTTGGGTTCAGGTTATTTCTCAACTTTGTGCTTGACTTTGCCCTGGGATGTGATCATGCATCCAAGACCCACTTCAAACCTCAGATGATGATGACAGTAAATTAGAGAAAGAAAGGAAGGAAAAAAAAAAAAGAAACTAATGACGCCAAAATCCAGTGTGGTTGTTGAAGTTTTATGGTATAAAATTGTTTGCGGTGATTTCTGAAACAAGCACTTTTCCTATTGAGAAAGGATGAGACAAACCTTTAGATGGTGGTAGTAACAAAAGGTTGTTGGTAAAGTGATGCTACACATATGCAAGTGAACTGTTGGCTTGCTCTATTTTCTTCAGACGAATAGTTCTGAAGTTTTTGCCAGAGCAAATGGTTTTATTCTGTAATAGGATCATGTCCTGAGAAGAAGCAATAGTACTTGGAAACAGGATTCTGGATATTTTGAAAATATTGATATTACAAAATGTTGTCTTTGTTGTTCACTAGTTAGTTTACTGTCTAGTTTGGTGGTTTTTTATGTGTTTTAACAACGGTCATGGTTTGAGTTGTCTGCTAATATAATTCCTCCTTTTTTGTTCATTTCTATAGATTTCAAACTGGTTTATTTACTTGCTCAGGTTATAAATTGATTTTTGCATTTGCTCTTTTTGATGGCAAATTTCTGTATTGTAGTAAATCTCTATCATGGCTACTACAATTGGTCAACCAACTACCAGAAGAGGATGGATCAATGAAGAAAAACTTATTTTTGATTAATGCTCTCTTTATTTCAGGTTTCATCCTTCATGTATGGGTATGACAATTGAAGAAGCAAAGAAACTGGAACACTTTTTGTGTTCTGACTGTTCGTCTGATGATGATGCAAAAAGATCTTTGAACTCATTCCCTGTTTCACCATCTCTTGAGACGAAGGTAAGAACGATGGTTTGTTAATCTTGATATTAGATTTGTATCTTAATGACAAAATGATTAGTTAAATCTAGTTATGTTAGTGGTACTCACTAGTAACATTAAGTTTCACTAGTAGAAGAGCACTGGATATCCTGCCGGCTGCTGTGGTGCCAATTAAAGTTCTTATTGTTGTTTCAAGCATTAAAAAATGAAACCTTGCCATGGCCAGCATTCTATGCTTTCTTGAGGTGGACAAAAATGCTTGAGATTTTGATGACAAACTGTAGTTGACAGGGGAAGATGAAAATGGACATTTAGGGTTTAAAAGAGAGAATCTTGTAGGTCGGCGCAATATGGAGAGAAGTAAAGAGATAAACCTGACTGAGAGAATTTATCGACTTTCAACTTCTTAGTAGAATCACATCTAAACTAAGCTTGGTTAAGGTCCAAATAAGGACTGAACTTAAAAATTCATTTGATCTGCTTCCTTCACAAAATCTTTAATTTCTTTCTCATGACTAGGAAACCTTATGTCTGAAGCAAGGATATTGGAACTTTTATCTTATTACTTATTTATTTTCTGGGGAAAAAATGTTTATGGCTACCTACCCCTTAAGACTGAACAAACTCGAGAATTAATCTTATACTTATCTGTTTTGCTAAGCAATAAGTGACAGAAAAATAGGAAGTATATTTTGACATCTAAAATTAGTTTCTATTGGTTTAACAATGGATGGCTTTATTCAATAGATGGGCTTTATTCAAAGGAATTATTTTGTAAGAAGATCAAGATCCACAAGAAGATTTTGGACATGGCCTAACAAGTATAAAATATACTTCAAGAAGCCCAGAAGCAATTTCAAGGCTGTGATGATTTGGGAAATCAAATCCTTAAAATATTAAGATTTCAAGATTTCCTAATCTTATTTTTTACTTACTTCTTATTTGTTAGGTTTTCTTTATTTAATTAAGATTCTGCTATTAAACTCCTAATAGGATTACAATTAGTAGGTTTTCATACTCTCTATATAGTTGGCCAATGGTCTTATGTAAGAAAGAAGTTGATTCATACATATTTTATGTCTTAACTAACAATGTGGCCACCGAACTTATCACTTTTTTTCAGTTTGGCCATTGAACTATAAAATCAGTCAATTTAACCATTATACTTTGCATTTTGAACAATTTAGCCATTATACTTTGCATTTTTAGAAAATTAAGCCATTCTGGCATGGTTTGATTAAATAATAAGTTATGAATGTGATCGATCTTTAGTGATAATGTCATGTAGCTTTACATGTCATCAAAATTTTACATATTGAATGAGAGAATCTTTGTCAATTTGTTAATTTCTTCTTTTATATAATTTTTTATTGACAAATAATTTAAATAACACAAATTAAATTTTAGTTGAAAAGGAAAATTTTAGTGACATGTAAAGTCACATAATAACAAAGATCGATTATATTTGTGACTGTTATTCTATGAAACAACATGTCTTAAAATGCAAAGCATAATAGTTCAATTGATTGTTTTTATAGTTTAATGGCTAAGCTAAAAAAAATGACAAGTTCTGTCTACACCCATATTTTATTGAGAGGATTTGTTCCTTTTAGTTCTTTGTTGAACTTGTTTTGAACTTATCAAACTTTCAGCTTTGTTCGTTCGTCCTTTGATATTGTTGGTTCTTGCTAGAGTAGATCAATAGGTCAATAATTGGTTTTACCCTAATTCCCGAATATTCTTTCCTCTGGGCAATTTTATTTTTTTGACGTAGTCAACACTTTTAGTGAAGATCATATCAATGAGGCTCCTCTTCATGTTTAAACTACAAACAATATGACAAGATTGACCCATACCCAATGTGGCATCTGTAATTTCTCTCCTGAGTTTTTCTGCCCTTGTGGCTGCTCTTGGGTTAGCAAAGGTGAGAACACAAAATATGATTAGCTGCTGCCTCTATTACAAGATAGGAAGCCTACTTACACTGTACTCCTGGATTTACTCTGATTAGGTTCTTTCCAAGCTGTCCTCATTTTGGTTTAGACAGGTTGCCATGTAAGATTGAAATTTGAGCTTTGAGTAAGGTTTTCTTTGCAATTGTTTGACCAATAAAGTCCGAAACATGAGGATCTGTACCTTTTTGCTAAGTATTTCTTCTGGACTTTAATTCTGTTCTTCCTTATCTTATATTTTTATTTATTTCTTTTGATTCTTTGCACGTGTAGTTTGAGCATTGTGTACATTTTGCAACATATTATTAATTAGACACCTTATTCTTAATGAACCCCGGAGTTTTCATTGTCTGTGAATTATATATTATATTGACATGTAAATAAATTTGTTGGGTATGTATTTCATTTCATTTTCAACATAATAGGTGGAGCCGAAGCGGAGAAAGAGATGACAGATCCATTTTAATGCTGTAGGAGATGGTACTAAATTTTCTTGTGTATCCACCAGAGTATTGTTGTTGTGTTGTGGAATTGTACAGTGCAGAACAGATGCTAAGCTTGCAAGAAGCTGGACATTTCTCAATTCACTGTTAAAAACCATGATCTATAAATATATATATATATATATATCTCTTGAGGACTAAAAAAAAAAGGTGACTTTTATCTCTCCCTTATCTTCATTAGTCCTTAACTCACCCATGGGTAAAGATGTGCTTCTTTATCTAACCGCAGCATGTACGTGGATGTTTGATACCACTCAGTATTCTGACAAAATATATCATGTGGGATGTTTCTTCTTAAGTTTTAAAGTTAACGATCAGATGTAATGTTTTTTTTTAAAAAATAAAAATAAAAATTTTAGTGGCTTTTGTGTTTTGATTGGAGAAAGAAAGACAACTCAAGTTCCATGGAAAGGGTGTCTCTTTCATGTGCTTGAAAGTGGAATTCTTCATTGCTCCATTTTGATGCATGCTCGAGAGACTCCCACTGCAAGGGTAGATTCGGGTGGGTCGGTCGGTCTAACCCCAAATTAAAAGCATTTGATGAATTTACCATCAAGCATATAAGAAATTGAGTTTTGGTTTTGTAATAAGTCTTCATTATTATGTAATAAGCCTAACTTATATATTAAGTGAATTTTCCGGGTCGCTAGCCTCTTCCAATGTTATCTTAAATGAATCTACCATTATTTTACTTTTGCATGCTTGATTTTCAACCTATGGTTTCTAATTATTTACTAATTTCTCGCAAATTAATAAACTAATTTCCTATATTTCTCTCGTAAATTGGAATCTATCAAATAAGTGTATTAAAAGCCGAGCTTAATTTAGTTATTTATGGTACCTATGTATATCTTTATCCTACACACAAATTAAAAAGTCTTGTTTATAATTAAGGGAAAATAGTAGAAAGTATACATGAACTATTTATGACTAACTCATAATATACATATACTTTGTTTGTATCTATTTATATACATAATCAAATTTTGTGTGATTATTTATATCCCGTCACCGCAATCCATGGCGGAATCTGACCAATTGGAGTCACGTGAGATACATTTGATTACTGTTTAAGGTTAAAATAATCATTTTAACATATGCCCACCCAAAACTAACTAAGACCCACTCAAAGAAGACAACTCGACTCATTTCCACTCCCAATCGGACATTTCCTTCTCGCTATAGCAACTACTTCTTCTTCCATTTGATGATTAATTTCTTCATTCAGCCACTACTTGCAGAATTTTCTAAAGGAAATGGGAAGTGCAGAGAAAGACCATCCTCTTTCTGAAAGATCACAAAACCACCATCTTCAAACTAAACTCAAGCTCAAAATCCTACTCCTAGTCATATTCACAAACCTTCTCACCATCTATATATATTAACCGGTCATCCTTATTTTATCAAGTTTCATCCCGTTTCCAGTAACTTCTCAGTCCCATTTCTGAACTACACAAAGCTCATTCATGAGATAAATTAGACAAAATATGAACTCCAAAGAAGCGACATTCAGATCTCAGATGAGCGGCTCCAATCCAGTAATTTACTAACCTAATTCCTCCTCAATCAGCTCTCCAAATTTAACTAGGCCATTGATCAATCCTTGTTGAAATCGAGTCCCGAATTTGATCTTGTTCTTCTTTTTTTTTCGAATAAAATTTGATTCAATATAAAAATTTGATTAAATAGCCACATTTAAGTTTTACGTTGAACTAGAGAACAAAAACCAGAAGTAACCAAGATTTAATCTAAGTCTTAAAAAAGCAGATAAGAAAAAACATTCATTCATACTCAGCAACCAGCAAGGCAGCGTGCCCATGCTGCAAAAGCTAGAAGCCAATATCCAGCAGCTAGATTAGCATAATACAAATTCAATGATGAAACTATATTATTTAAGTCTCTACTTGGATCTTTGTCTCATCTTTCGGCTCTTTCTCTTCAACTTCCTCACACGCTTCTTCTTCCACTTTGCCCTCATGGTGTCTCAGAGCTCTAATCCGACTCCCTCCGAATGTGTCTCCAGCCGCCGAAACCTCTAGAAGAATGAAGCCGTAGCTGTTGCTGAGCTTGTTCTTCTTGATGATCGCTCTGATGAAGCTAAACTTGCCATTGGCCATCATAAACTCCCATTGGGATTCTCCCCAAGAATGGGATGAGATCTATCATTCAATTGGAAGAGGTTGCTTGAGGTATAAAGAGGATTGAAATTGATTTGAGGAGATGGATTTTGCTGAAAATTTGTATGACTTATTTCACTACACATCCAACACTGATTGGGAGTAAAAATGGGTGAGTTTTAGTTAGTTTTGGGTGGGCATATGTTAAAATGACTATTTTAGCCTTAAACAGTAATCAAATGCATCTCACGTGACTCACATTGGTCAGATTCCGCCGTGGAGTGCTTTGGTAGGATATAAATAATCACACGAAATTTGATTATGTATATAAATAGATACAAACAAAGTATATGTATATTATGAGTTAGTCGGAAATAGTTTATGTATACTTTCCGCTATTTTCCCTATAATCAATTATATAGATTTAAGCTTAATTTAGACTATTTTCTCAAAATTTCACCCAAACAGAAATTTCAGTTGGGTGTGTTGGTGTCGATATATTTAGAGGGAAGTGATTTTTAAAATGATGTTTACATATCTTAATAAATGCACATAAGAGGCAGATGCAAATGGATGTGAATTTCACCATGGGTTCTAGTATCGGGCTATTAGATACATATATATATGTCAAATTTTGTTTATATAAAAGTTAAAACTATGGGGTATTTTTAGAGATAAATGATTTGTGTGCATTGGACACTAATTTTTTCATAATATACATTGGTCGATTTTAATCAAATTTTGAAGATTCCAATTTGCCTTTTTTATTCAAAGCATTTAGTTAAAGTTTCCAGATTAGGCACTATAACTTATTTTCTTCTTGACCTACAACAATCAAGAAATTCCATATGTGTCCTCTCTACTCATAACATAATTTACCATTTTAGTTATGTTTCTGGATTTTTTCAGAATATTCACCATGTTACTATTATGGGTAATAACAAACCATTTTGGCTCACTGTTGTGGGTTAGATCCGACAAACTATACCTCAAAACAAATTAAAGCTAAGATAATTTGTGACAACTTTCATGTTTCACATTTTCTTCCAATTCAATAAAGGAAATCAATATCCACTATGGGTGTGCACATTACTCGTTCCAAGAGAGAAAGGTTAGAAAAAAAAAGGGGAAGAATGAAGGAATGTGTTGTGGCTTCTACACACATTTGTTCTTGGTTCTCAATACTAGAAACTTGAGTATATACCACGGTCATAGGGCCGCATATAAACTGAGAAGACCGTCATATATAGCATAAATGAAGGCCATATGACGGTTTTTCTACCGTTGTAAATACAGCTGTAGAAAAAATAAATTCGATGGAAAAAAGTCATCGTATATATATATATATATATATATATCTTATATGACAACAGAATTGATGGTTCAGTTCTGGCATTGTAAAAAGTACTTTCTACAGCTGTGGTGTAAAATAATTTTTTATGACGACTGTCATCGTGTAAACCATAGCATATAATAGCACATACCTAATAGTTGGAGATCAAGTGACGTTGTATAAAGCTTCACTTAATTGCCGTGGCTCTAAAGCCATCATGTAAAATTATATTTTTTTGCTGCTGCTCATTTACCGTCTTATAGAGTACTATGATGACTTTTTAACCGTCGTATAAAGTTGCATTCATTTAGAACAGTTTTACGGCCACCGTATTAAGTTATCTTATAAACGACGGTCTTGAAGTTGCCATTTATATGGAAATAATATATACGACCACATACCCCTATGTATTATTTAATTTTTCACCAGATTAGTTGTGCTTCCAATCTATTAAGACTTTTATGTCTACATCCCAAAATGGACTTTCACAACATCTAAACAATAATGAATAGGTAAAGCGTTTTATATTGAATGCATGTGATAATTTAAGTATTAATTTTCTTCTTAAATGTGTTCATTACAGCATTTAGTCTACAAGGACATAAGGTTAAATTTGGAAAACAAATCATAACAAGGCTTAGTTTCAAGTACTAGAAAGCTGGCCATTTCATTTCATATAGTGCCATACTATATTTATATGACTGATGAAGCTGGTAATCTAAAATTGAGAGCAACTTAACCACAACCAAGTCCCACAACTAAATGGATAAGCAATACAGGCCTTGATGGTTGTTGTAAATCAAGTCCCACAATCAAGTTGCGTGACTGGACAACTTGAAAAAATTGATTAACGAAGTTTGAGTTAAAGCTCTATATGGTATCATTTCTTATTATATCAACAAAAATCTTATTTGCAATCTTTAATTAATATTTTTTTATTTTATAACATAAATAAACGATGGTCTTGAAGTCATAGTTTATATGGAAATAATATATAAGACAATATAGCAACTCCCCATGCATTATTTAATTTTTCACCAGATTAATTGTGCTTCCAATCCATCAAGACATCTATGTCTACATCCCAAAATAGACTTTAACAACATCTAAACAATAATGATTATGTAAAGCGTTTATAGGGAATGCGTAGGCAAACTATACTAAATTCTCATCATATGTAAAAATTTCTCCCAATATAATTTTAATCAAAGATGTACTACTGTAATAATCTTCATATAGTTCATGACATAGCTATAAGGATTTAGTCTTCTAATTCCCCTGCAAGATTCGAAAATGAAAATATAGTATGAAGAGATCTTCATATAGTGGCTTTAATCAAGGATGTACTACTGTAATAATCTTCATATAGTTCATGACCATGATACTAAATTTTGAATACGTATGAAGAATTTTTTATACTTGTTATTAGTGAGGGCAGTTGGAGAGTAGAATTCTTGACCACCCTTCAAATTGATGAGCTGAAGTAGCAAGGCTGTTTCATTCTGATAAATAGAGTATATCATATACTCAATAATCTAACAAACAAATAAGCACTTCGATTCCCTACAAGAAAAAGTGGCATCTATCAGTTTGGAATAGTATGCTTTAAAATATTTACATCTTGGTATGGTTTGTCATTCTTCTTGTCTGTCTTCACCTTTTCTATAGCCTAAAAGAGAATACTTTTTAATTACTTTCTCAAGGAAGGGAAAATCTAGTAGATATTTCAATTTTTCTTTTCTGTCATTTGATGCCCTAACTAACACTCGTTTTTTTATTATGAAAAAAAATATAATTAAGTTGGAAAAATCCATGGAGGAATCTTTAAGTAAAAGAAACAACTGTTGCTCCTATTTGGTTTGGTGAAGATCAAAATAGATAGTTCTGCATCTATTGGCAACCCCCATGGAAGATTTATTTTGACAATTGATCTGCTAGTGCAAAAAAATACTTGTACTTCATCTATTCCTTTCACTACTCTGCCAAACACTATGTGTTTATTGTCCAACCATGGAGTCGTGATGTGAGGTTGCCAAACCCTACTAAACTAGAAATCAACTCAATTAAAAATTTATAGTAGCAACAACCCAAGTTGGCTCTCTCAAGGATTAAAATGTTGTATTAAACAAATTAAGTGTAAAATAGATTGGGGGGTTTTCAAATTGTGAAAATTTAAGAAAATAGAAATCCACAAAGTTAAAAAGCAACTAGTCCAAGAACTATCTGGATTTTGTTTAGTTTCTCATTGAACACTCCAGATACAATTGAACTTAATTATCTGATTAATCTGATTAGTCGAGATCTCGCACTAATCAATTCTCTACTAGATGATCACCTAGAATCCAACTAATCAATAATTAACAAATCCACAATCGTGCAATTCATCAATGAAAAATAGTTTAAAAACTAGAATATATTAATCCAAATCACAGATCTGCAATTAATTCTCTATTAAACATGTAATTGATCATAAAAGATATCATATAACCAATTACATCTCAATTAAACCAAAATTACACGAACAAAGATCTTCATTCATGCAAAATGATAAAATCAAGAAAGAGAAAAACAATTAAACCAATTCAAATATTAAATCAAGTTCTCGAAACCAAACCAGAATCCTTCAATCCTTGGACTAGTCTCGATCCTAGCCTTGAATAATTGGAAAAATGAAGACAACTAAAAATTCAGAAAAGTAAGAAAAAGCCTAAACTATGAACTATGGAAAACTACTTTGAACTACGAACTACTAAGAATTAAAGTACTGCTGCTGATAACAATCCCTACAAAATTATAATAAATATACGTGACAAAATAGTCCCTAGGTCAAAACACTCTTGCCCTAATTTTGGCCTATTAATTTCTTTGGATCAGGCCCAATACTGCACTGGATCTAATTGCTTCATAACTTCATATTTTGACTTTGTGGCCTGCATCAAAGTTTTATCCCAACATCTAAGCTTTCCAATGAAATTTATTTCAGTCCATTCTGATATCTGCATCAATAGTTACAGTCTAAATAATAAACTCTGCCCAATCTACAGAGCAATGACAATGCTCTGAATTGTTAGCCCATTTTAGTCTATCTAACATCTGAATCTGCTCTCTTCACAAGATCCGTCTCTTAGATTTGATACAAGATAAAATTCACAATATTTAGATACCTGGAACTCAAGATATTTCCCAAATACAAATACCCAAAATCAAAGAATTATTATGAAATTAAGTTATAATCTATTAAAGTCCAAATAAATATATCATGTCTAATATAATTAAATTAAGCACAAGAGATGTAAAACAGATTAATTATGAAGAACAATTTAATATAAAATCAATCATTATCAAATTCTCCCACACTTAACTTTTACACTTTTCGGAAAAAATAGAAATTAACAATTATCAACAAAACAAACACACAGATGAATAAAAAATGCAAAAGTAATGAACAAGAAAATAATCTAAGTTCAAAAGATCACAACCCCAATAAATCAAACCTTTCACATATCAAACAAACTTGTAAAGTCCCTTCAATTGAAACATTTGAATCAAGAATGATAACACCTCACTAGAGTGTTTTGAAATGGTTTGTATTTCTCTCAATCCACATTATGAAAATTTTGCACTACCATGGGCTTGCTCATATTCTACCTCTCTACCATCCAATACACATGCAAACACAAATCAAGAGGACTTTGTTACAGGTTGTAGTTTGACTAAGGTAAAGGAAAGGAATCAATAAGGATATGACTAGGTAAGAACTAAAGAGAATAAAAGAGCATTGAGGAAAAACTTAAATAACAAGAATAAAACCAAATAAAAATAATGAAAATTCACCCCAACTTCACATTAAAACACATTCTCCCTACAAATTCCTTCCTTTGACAACTTTTTGAAATTTTTTTTCACTATTTCTTCAAATTTTTTTAATTGATTTTTTCAAAATTTTTTCCCATTCTACTTGCACATAAATTCAATACAATACACATAAGCCTAAACACTTAAACCTTACTTGCCCTCAAGTAAGAATAAATAACAAGATAAGACTATACAAATTCCCCTCCATACTTTCAATAGAATATGTCTAATAAACCACCAATGCTCAACCGTTCTCAATGGTAAGGCAAAAACATGGGTGTTCACATACGGTTTTGTAATGTTGTAAAAACAAGAAAAGAAGGCAATTAAGTGACCGTGCGCGTCGCAACACAAGCAAATTAAACCTAATTACCAAACGATGCAGTAGGGCAAGTAGGGTCGAACCCACACGGAATTGAATTCAAATTTAATTAACACCAATCAACAAAAAACAAAAAGGGGGATTTTTGGAATATTTTTGTGAAAAGTAATTAAAAACAAATCTAAAAATATAAGTTAAGAATATA
>JAWZTD010000119.1:231247-258776 GCA_035221335.1 Echites panduratus | reverse complement strand
ATTGTATGAAATAAAAATATGCATTAAAATAATTCAAACAACATCCCAATTAAATTAATAATTACAGAAAATTTTTTTAGTCTTTTTGGGCACAAATCGCAACAGTGCTTTGGTGAAATGCTACTCTTTATTTCAGAAAGATTTAGCATCTTCACAGTGCAAATGTTTTCACCACATGGAGTCGAAAAAACTTTTCCTTGGTACAATTATTACTATTTGTATTCTCTTATCAAGCATTCTTAAGCAGATAAATTCGACATAACTATGATCGAATTTTGGCATTCAATTAAAGGCGAGTTATCAAAATTTTTCAATTAAATATAACACACATAATATACTTTAAAAAATTTTTATTTTTCTTCTAAGAGGCAATCATTAAAAAAAAAATTATCATGACACTTTACAATTAGGTACGATATAGAAAACACCAAATACACATATCCCATCTCATGTGTGCCTCACGTGAGAAACCTAGATAATTTTTTCTCCACCGTTTTTTTCCCTCTTAGTAAATATTATATATCCCGTCTTTCGTGATGTAAATAAGATTCTTTTTTCAACCACTTTTTAAATATTTTTTCCTTTTGCGTTGTCCTCCGATGTGCATCTCGTGTGGTCCTTCCACTTTTATATTTTTTATTTTTTAATATAAACATTATAATTATCTTATTTTTTTTATTACATTATTTAAGGCAGGTCACATCATCTTCTTTCCTCGTACAGTTACAGTTGTCTGGTTTTTTTTTTTCTGAGATTAGTAACTGCCGATTTGAGATTAACAACCGCTAGTATGTGTTTATTGCCGGTAGTACAGTTTGCATAATACACATTTATAGGTCAGGTCACATTATCTTCCTCTCTCAGCTACAGTTCCTTTTTCGAATGCAAAAATCCCCGAACTTTGGCGGAGTGCTTCTCCCCCACCATAATGTATATAATAAATAATGTAAATGGTTTTTTTCCCTGATCTTTTTCCCCCTTGTTATTATTATTATTATACATTAAGGGGTCAGTGTGACATCATCTTTCTGCTTTAGCTACAGTAGTAAGTTCTTGAGGTGCAAAGATCTTCCAGCTGTAGCACGTGGACTGCTTTTTCTAACATTAATGTATGTATATATATATATATTTATATATATAAGAGTCCTCATATATCTTTGCATCTTTCTACCGAAGCAACAAAAGAGACTATTCTTACTGTTTTCCACAGAGAATATAAATATTAGTACACATATATAAATATAAATATAAATATTATATGTTGTGATAATGCATGTATATATAACAAAGTACTCGTATCTCATCGCATCTTTGGCACTTGAACTGCTTCTCACTTAGCATAATAAATATAATAATAAATAAATATAAATGTTATACGCTATATATGTTATGATGATGAATGTGTATATAAGAGAATCCTCATATCTCTTTGCATCTTTCTATTGGAGCAACAAATAACCATATAGATATTTACTATTAGTAAACTCACAATTGGATTGTAAGGATTTATAGTCAGTACTGATTGAATACTATTCCTTTGCACGCATTGGTATGAGCAGAGCTGACGACCTCTAGGGGCTTCCCTAAACCCTGAAATCAGGGATATCAAATGGAGGAGCTATGGTCCTAATAAGTACAAAGACGCATTCCACTTTCTATATCTTCCAAACTCAGTTTTCTTTCTTCATTATTAACTTATTATATTTGGATCAGCGAGTCTCGCTACATAATTTACGCGTTTCACTTTTCAATAGGTTTTCTTCATTTCTCTGTCGTTTCATATTCATCATCTCCTAAACTTTGTTCCTTCTTGTTGAAGATATATTTTTTTGCCATTATGTTTACTGAATTCTTTTTGTTCCGGTACAAGACTCTGAGCCTTTTTTTCACACGCAGCGCTTAAATATATAATTTTTTTTTTGCATGCTTCACAGATTTTATTTTTTAAGGTATTGTTTTTTGTCTTCCATCACTTCACAGGTCCCGTGTCTCCACGTGCAAGGTGCATTTCGTTTTTCTTCTCTCCGTATTCTTATTGCTTGGTTGAGAAAAAATTTCTTCCCCTTCTTCAAGAAACCTAATAATAATAATAATAATAATAATAACAATAAAGGTAAAAAAGAAAAACAGAAAATGAAGAATGGGAAAAAAAAATTTTGTCCTAGGAATAAGAAGCAAGATATTGTTAAAAAATTTGCTCAAGAAAAGAAAAACAATAATGTTAAAAAAGAACAAGAAAAAATCCAACTAACTGTAATCTGCACTTATCAGATTCCCCAATATCTAAAAGTAAGTTCTCTCATAAAAAATCCATTCCACAAAAACAAGTGAAAAGAAAAATGCCGAAAAGAAGAAATTCCTCTTCTATTCTTCTCCTTCTTCAGGAAGCAAATAATAATAATAATAATAATAACAATCATGATGAATAGCAAGCAGGACAATTTTCCTGAATTTAAAGAAGCGGAATAATCTTAAAAAAAAAAAAAAGAAATCCAGATAACTGTATGATATGGTCTTATTTTTTTTGCATGCTTGACAGATTTTGTCTTTTAAACTGTTGTTTTTTGTCTTCCATCACATTTATAAAGTTCCATGTCTCCACGTGCAAAGTCCATTTCGTTTTTCTTCTCTCGCTATTCTTATTGCTTCGTTGAGAAAAATTTTCTTCCCCTTCTTTAGGAAACCAAATAATAATGATAATAATAAAGCTACAAAAGAAAAAAAGGAAAATGAAGAATGAAAAAAAATAAATGTTCTGGAAACAAGAAGCAAGGTATAGTTAAAAAAAATATGCTGGAAAAGAAAAACAATAATGTGAAAAAGAACAAGGAAAAATCCAACTGACTGTAATGTGGCCTTCTCAGATTCCCCACTATGTAATGGTAAGTTCTCTCATAAAGAATCCATTCCAGAAAAGAAAAAAAAAACCTGAAAACAAGAATGTTGAAAAGAAGAAATTCCTCTACTGTTCTTCTCCTTATTCAAGAAAGCAGTTAATAATAATAATAATAACGAATAGCAATCAGCACAATTTTACTAAATTCAAAGAATCAAAATAATCTTTAAAAAAAAAAAAAGAAATCCAGATAACTGTATGATATAGTCATATTCTAATAAACTTTCCGTTCGACGAAAAAACCATAAAGAAGAATGAGAAGAAGATATTTTCCTCTACAATTTGTTCAGGAAAATTTTTACCTTCTCCGGTAAATAAAGAAAAATAATAATATTATTCATCTTATTATAAAAATTAAAGTAAAGAAGAAAGAGAAAAAAAAAACTAAGAACAAGAAAAAACAAGACAAACAAAATTTTCACTTAAAAAGATTACATTCCAAAAAAAAAAAAAAAAAAGATGAAAGAAGAATGAGACGAAGAAAAATTATGTTTTCAATTTGTTCAGGAAAAGCATGCCTTTCAACCTTCAGGAAAGAAAGAAAGAAAGAAGTAAAATAATGATTTTAATGTGAGAAAAAAAAAAGAAATTAGGAACAAAAGGAAGTAAAAGCAGAAGGAAAAACACCTCAAAGAAGACAAAGGATTTCAATTAAAAAGCCATATTCGACAAACAAAACTGAAAGAAGAATAAGAAGAACTCCTTGTGTAGTTTTGAATTTATTTGCGATTCAAGAACAAAAAATACAATTTCCCCACAAGTGTGAACTTCATTATTATTATTATTATTATTATTATTATTATTATTATTATTATTATTATTATATACATATATATATATATATATCTTATTGTACATATTCCCCACCTGAAAATCAATACAAGTAGATTTCCTCCATCAGCTACAGTAGTGTGGTTAAAGTACAAAAATTTTCCACATGCAGTCCTTGCACTGCTTTTCGCCCAGAGTATAAATATTATACACGAATATAAATAGCTATGCTATATATATGGTACTAATGCACATGTATAAGCAAGTTCTCATATCTTTTCCAATAGTCCTTTTGTCTGATAAAAATAACTCATCTGCTCCTTTTTATCATCAACATATCAATAATTCCATTATCATATTATTTGATATTCTCACTTTTCTACATCTTTTTACCCTTTCCCAAAAAATAAAACTAAGAAAATTAAAAATACTTTGCCATTCTTAGTTACAAGATGAAAAAAATAAACTTTGCATGTACTAAAACACATTTCAAGTTGAAGTCCTTTTCAATCAAAGTCCAGTTTTCTGCCATAGCAGCATCACAGTAGTCTGTCACGACTTTTCATCGCTCACGTCCCTTTCCAAAAAAATAAAATCATCAAATCATTATCTTGACAATATTTTACCCATCATACTTTGCGGCACAATGAATAGAATTTTACAGACTATTTCTCTTAATATGTTTCTCACCTTCTTAAAAAATATCCTTCTGCAGTAAATTTTTCTTTACACATCCACATAACATTCGATTTTAATCTTCATTATACAGGCTAAAATGTCAGTTCTCGTTTGTGTATTTCAACCTATTAATTACAAAATATAAATCAAAATCTGGACAAAGCAATTTATGATCTTCAATATACAAAACTAACATAATTAAAATCTGTGATATTAAGGGTAAAGCAATGAATTACATAGAAATCTTTTTCCAAATTATCTACCCAATTGGTTTAATACCTTACAGACATAAATATACTCAACTCAATTAGACTGATTTTTGCCAAGGATAAGTCGGCTTCAAATTGACCTCAATAAAAATTTTTTGGATAAATTTAATATCCATCACATCATCCTCTAAAACAGTGCCAAAATAATCCTAACACCAGCATGAGCTAAAGGAGCCCCAAAAATTCTAAATGTATTTTGAAAGTTTCAAATTCAACCTATCCCCACTCCGCGTTGCATATTCATGCTTATCAGTTTACTTCTTACAAGATATCCATCAATTTGAAATACTTACAAAAAACAGGTTGATAGAAAAAATCCCTTTTCTCTTTTCTTTTCAACTTCCCTTTTCTTTTACCTGTGCGATAACTTTCATTAGAAAAATCTTCAAAAACCTTTCTCTTTCTAGATTCCCTTCACGAGATGGCTCCAAGAAGAATTTGTGGAACTCACGGCACTCTTAAGATAAAAATATTTGAAACCCATAAGTATCTTCCTCCCACCGAGGTTACAGAGAATCAATATACTGATTTTGAAGAGTATGTTAAAGAGGGTTTCTGTGTAGCTTTCAGTAACTCCACTCTTCCTTCCACAAAACTCAATAATATGTCACTTTATGTCACCTTCCAAAAGATTATTCGTTGTCAATTCTGCCAAGTTCTTCATTCTTGATAGATAATGTGCCAGGACCACAGATATATATGATGGAGATTGGATTAAAGGCTGGTATTCAATCCCTCTACATCCATTAATACTGGATATCTTGAAGTTTTGGTCAATCCTGCTATGGCAACTGAGCCCTAATATGGTCAGAATGATTATCGGATTCATCCCGATTTGCACACGAGCAAAGGTACCTTGTTATTTGGAATTGTTTAGGTATTATTTCACTATGTGTTTTATTACTCGAAGTGAGAGTGGTGGATTTTTCATACTTAGACAGAGGGAGAAATTCTTCAAGAAGTACTATGCTTCTAATAAGGAATGGAAAGATAAATTTTTTAAGGTTCATCTCGGGGTTGGAGTACCTAAACTCCAGATATTATTCCCAGCTTAGACTCTAATACATCCTTTCAATGATAAACCTAGCCAAGAGCATTGAAGGATCATCTAGGGCTCCTCAAACTTTCTGAGAAGCCTTTCAATGAAAGGATTCTTGGTTGGGCAGGTATAAGTCCTGCAAATGACAAGAATCTCAGACTTCTCAACAGTAAGTATTTATGGACTTTTTCCTTGTTTGCTACTCTTTCTTCTTGATTTAACTACCAGTGTACTTCATATGCAGATATTGATCTTGATGAATTTTACAAGAGAAGCAACTCTATCAGAATCTCAAAAGGGAGAAATAATCCAGCTCCTGTGCCTTTATGCCTCCTCCTAAGAACAGAAAGAGAAAAAATATAGCAACTAATTGTTAAAAGGTAGAGGAAAGAAGAATAGTGTCAATTCCAGAAGTTCAGACATAGAGTAGCTCCTCTGGTTCATCAGAGATCCCTTTTGTTAGAAGACAGAAGAGAAGAGCAATAAATAGTGAGTCTTCATCCTCTCCTCCAGTTGCTCAGGATGTGGGCCAAGTTTTGGATGCATGCCCTTTAACAATTAGATCTCCTGAATGTGATGTTAGAACATAGAATAATGTCCCAAGTGGATGGGAAAAGAACATCACAGTAGAAAAATTAGTTTGTGAAGCAGTTGGTACGAGTTTAGTCATGCAGCAACTTGACAGATAATGCAATCCCGATACCAACATTCCACAAATCCATGATCCTAAAGAAACTGCACATCCTAAGAAAGTAACAAATATTGATGCTTCGAACAAGACTACATCATTAGAATGATCATCTGCTTTATGTATACTACCTTGCAAAATCTTCTACGCCAAATGTTCCACAAATAGTTATTGGTAACATCGAAGAATCCAATGAAGTCAATGATACTCCAACAGCTGCAGAGCCTTCTCTTCCTGCTACCCTTATCTCTGACAATGAAAACCAGACAATTTTGCACAATGAGACCCCTCATCAAGCACCTCTTCACTTGGGTATTAGCAACATGCTTACTGAAAGAGTTGATCATGTACAACAAAATCCTAATAAGCATATCAATGATATCTCTGCTGAATTTGCTCATCCTGAAGAAACCCCCACAGCAAATTATAATAGTACCTCAACTATGGAATTATTAACTTTCACAACTTAGTTTGTCAACTTCTAGAACACCAGAGTAAACCAAACCAGAATGATAGATGACACAGCTATCTTAGCTTCCTTTTCAGATAATGAATATTTCACTCTAATTCCTGCCCATTTTAATATCAATTTTTTTGATGAAGTATTCTTTAATCTTGATTTCTAAAACATTTATCTCTGGTTGTGAAAACAGGTTGGCTCAGTTTATTTGGGACTCTCTCTACACTTTAATCAATGCCAAAAAAGCAAAGCAACGATTGATGCTGAAAATAAAACTCTGAAAGCTCAAGTTGATTGTTTGAATATACAAGAAGCTTAAATTTGATGAAGAGAGAAAGAACATTGAATCTGAAAAAACTAATCTGCTCAACCGCATTGAAGAATTGCAACAGTTCAAAAAAAGTTATGAAAACCTCTTTTCCAACTAGGATCGACAAATTAGCAAATTGAAGCAATAGGTTGAATTGCTTGTAGAATCCAGAAAGTTTGGAGAGTCTCAATGCAGAAATTTAGAAGCATCTCTAGAATCTTTCAGGGTCTTGAAGATCAACTTGGAAGGTTCTATAATGGAATTAGAGAAACAAAAGGAGGCTATCCAAATTGAGAAAAAAACACTTTAGAAGAAAAACTCAAGTCCCTTTCTTCACACAATCTACCCATCATATTAGGAACTGACTCTGCTGATGAACTGGAAGCTCAACTGAAGAATCTATATTCTTCCTTTGCTGTGAAGGAAACCAATTACATATCCATTACCAGCAAATTGATAGCAGATATTCACAAGGCTAAAGAGAAAATATCTTCACTGGAGAATGAGCTCAGCAAGATTCCTCGGTTGAAAAAGAAAGTTAAGTCCAAAAAGTCAGAGATCAATAACATGAAGAAGCAACTACATATCCCAAAGAATAACACTCCACCAGCTGGAAATGGCCTTGCCTGCCAATCCTAGATATATAAAATTTCTTCTTTTGTACACAATTCTAACTATTAAAGATGCAATTGAAATTGCCAAACAAAATTTGTTCTCAAACTGAATAGAATTGTGAAAATTCTATCTTCTATTTTCCCAAAAAAAAATTTCTCTTCATACGAAATGACTTGATGAGTTCAAGATGGAACAATAAGAATCATAACAGGAAAGAAAATTGAATCATTTGTCTAGATATGCATTATCTGTAGGTTTGGTATTCCAAGAGTAATAGTCTTTCATAATTGACAGCAATTTCTGAAAAGTCCATTTAAAGATTTTTGTGAAAATCTTGGAATTCAACAAAGGTTAACTTCACTTGCATTTTCACAAACAAACAGATTGACAAAAGTGAGTAACAGGGCTTTGTTACAAGGTATCAAGAAAAAATCTTGGAAGGTGGAATTCAACAAAGGTTAACTTTAGTTGCATATCCAGAAACAAACAGATTTGCAGAAGTGAGTAATAGGACTTTGTTACAAAGTTTCAAGAAAAAATCTTTTAAGGTACAATAAAAACTGGGTAGACATTCAGTTTATGTCTTGGGGCAGAAGCATTACAACCAAGAGCAGTTAGAGAACCATTTTTCAGAATGATGCAATATGATTTTCACAACCAAGAGCAGTTAGAGAACCATTTTTCAAAATGATGCAATATGATTTTCAAGAAAATCAAATAAATAGAACAATAGAACTGGACTTGATTGATGAAATGAGAGCTAACACATATCACAGAGATCAGTCTTGCATAAGAATAATTGCTTGCATGTATAACAAAAAGGTTAAACGCAAAAGGTTTCAAGAAGATGATCTTTTTTTTGAAAAAGGCAGATATTGCAAAACAAGGAAATCTTGAAAAACTATATCAAAGACGGGAACAACCTTATATTGTTCTGGAAGCAAGAGAAAATGGAAGTTGTATTCATCCTGATTTGAATGGTGATAAACTTCTTAGGACATAGAATACTTATAACTTGAAAAAAGTTTTATTTATGACAGATGAGTTTGGTTTTCTGTCATTCTAGTTTCATTATCAATAATATGTGTTTCAGGATTTTTTTTATGATGACTTTGTTATTCAGCTCTGTGTTGCATCTCTATCTTGTTGATGCTACAAGTTGATCGAGTTTAAGTTGTGGAAGAATATCTTATGAGAAAATAATCTCCTTCACAACTTTCAGCACAATTTTCTTCATTTCTTCATCAGGAAACTAGAACTCTTGAATAAGAATTTGCATTACTTCCTAAGTAAAATAATTAGCATGTAGAACATTTATTCGAGAGACTTCACTACTAAATAAAAACTTTCAATATAATATAGTGAAGCAGCTGCAGTAAAGGCTCTTGGGTAAAACAGCACAATCAATTAAAATATCAATTTGCTGAACAATCTTGATACCTATCTAATAGCTTGCCATTACTTCTTACTTTGCCACAGTTTTATTCTGAACTCAGATTTCATTCAAATGTTTCAGGAAACAATTTTTCAAGAAAACGCAACATATTGAAGTTACAAAAGTTAAGCTTACAAAAAACTAAAAAAAGTTTTCTAATCTATCGTGCTGCAATGTTAGTGTCTTGGCTTGCATTATCAATCTTCCCCTTCAGAGAATTTATCTCTTTCTTAAGAACTTTGATTTCAGGTTTCTTGCTCTTGATTTTGCTTTTCAATTTTGAGATCTTGTTGCTTTGCTCTTCAAGCTTGGTTATTTTTTTTTTAGCTTTTTGCGCATTAGCAACCAGCTTTGCTATAATGGAGATGTAATTATTTTCTTTGACAGCAAAAGAAGAATAAAGATTCTTCAGGTCAGCTTCTAACTTCTCAGCACTGTCATTCATTGTTAAAATTGGAATTTGAAGTCTAGACTGAGCCTGGAGCTTTTCCTCCAAAGCAGCCTTTTCAGCCTGGAGATCTTCTTTCTGTTTTTCCAGATCTCCAAAAGATGCCTCCAGATTGGCTTTTAGCATCCTCAAAGATTTTAAAGACTCTACTAGATTATTACTTCAGGTAGTTTCAAAGTCCTTAACTTCAGTCAGCAAAGCAACTTCCTCCTCGAAATTTGATATCTGTTGACTCTGATTTGAAACTTGACCATCTAAAGTCCGCTTCTCATACTCCAAGTTATCAATTTGCTTCATGAGATCCATTTTCTCTTTCATAAGCATTTCATTTTCTTTCTTCAAAACAACAATTTCTTGTTTAGATTTTTCCTTAGATACATCTGATTGGGCACAGTGAAGAGACATTCCTGTACAAATAGTACTAGCTTACACAAAGTACAATAAGCTATATCAACTATTAAAAGCAACAACAAGTATATCTTGCCATGACACTAACAGCAGGAAGTAGGTTTGCAAAACCTTGATTCCCTAAGCTGGCAAGAATTGTAGCATCATCCGTCATGTTGTTGGTTTGCACCCGGGATTTCCAAAATCTGATAAAGTTTGAAGTAAAGCATATAAGTTCCTGAGCAATATGAGCAGGAGTTTGCTGGTTTTCTTTTTTAATTATAACCTCTTTTATTCCTCCAGAAAAATCAACATTTGTTCTTTGTTGGTATAAACTTCTTTAGAAAATCCTTGGAAGTGATTAACCTAGCTTGTGATTATTTGTAAAACTTGTGTTGATTGATAGTAGTGGATTTTAATTGAAATCCCAATGTAGAGAACCTTAGGTAGTGGACTAGATTCACAAGGGTGAGTTGAACCACTATAAATCTTGTATCTCTTGCTTGATTGTAGCTTTCATTGCCCTATCTTATTGAAATTCATTGTATATCATTTCTCGCATTTCATGTGTTTGATAAATTGTCCAAACCAAAATAGTTTTCAAATTTACAAAAGTGGATTTAATATTTGATTTGAAAAAGTTTATAAAAACCTAATTCATCCCCCCCCCTTAGGCTTTTCAGACTGGATGGAGGTGTCGATAAAAGTTTTGGAAGCAATAAAAGACCGTTCCACCTTATCATGACAAGAATGATCCTGAAGCTTACATTCTTTGAGAAAGAAAAGTTGAACATGTATTTGATTGTCTTAACTACTCAAAATAAGAGAAGGTAAAATTCATTGTTGAAAGTCTTAAGAATTATGCTTTAGCTTGGTGGAAACAATTGTAGTTTCACAAAGGAGTTAGGGGTGGGACACCTTTTTCTACATGGGAAGAAATTAAAAGGATTATGAGGGACAGATATGCACCAAAGCTCTATTATGAAAACGTTACTCAAGGTTCCAAAATTGTGTATGTGTATCATAAAGAGATGAAAATTGCAATGAAGAGAGATAACATAATGGAGAATGAAGAAGTTATGATGGATAGATTTCTCCTTGGCTTGAATGAAGAGATTTGGAAAGAAGTTGTGCCATGTAACTATGCTTGTCTTGAGGATATGGTACACATGACCATTAAAGATGAAAGAGCCTTGAAGAATAGGAAGTCTTCTTATGAAAGATTTATAGAAGTTCAATCTATGGAACTTCATCATTAACTAAAGTGCAATCTGCTAGAGATGAAGACCTTGAATGCTTCTTGTGCAAGAAACTTGGATGTAAAGATTTTTATTGTTCAACATGGGAGAAAGTGTTGAACAAGAAAGAAGATGCCTTAAACAAAAGTGAAGGGGAAGGTAAAGAGAAATCTCAAGAGAGTGTTGTAAAAGAGGAGATTCAAGAAGCTTTGGTGAAGTGACGGAAGTTGATGATAAAGATGATGAGGAACAAAAGGAAAGTCTATCTCTAGATAAAGGTGAAGTTTATGAGAAACTTTATGAAGTGTAATTGTTGAATGCAAGTGTTGAAGTAAAAACTGAAAAAGAACATGAGTTGAAAAATGAGAGGGAAGATGAAAAAGAGACTTGTGAAAAATAAAAAGAAGAAAGAAAAGAGAGAAAAGAAAAAGAAGAGAGTGAAATAAAATATTTGAGTGAAGAAAAAGTGAACTAAGAGGACCTTGGTGATGAGCAAAGAAATTTTCATTCCTATCGCTAACATTAACCATTCTATTTCTAGTGTTCATGTGCCTAAATTTCAGGAATTTGAATGATTAATCAAGTTGAAAGAATGCAAGGAGAACATAGTGATGGATTATATGTTGAAGTGGTATACTCTTATCTTTACACTTGGTAATAAATTGTTAAGTTTTGAGCATGACAAGTTATTTTCTATGTGCAAGCATGATTTGGGTAACGAGTGTGATGTATATAATAAGTAAGGTAGTATTGTTGAATTCTTTTAACATAATAACACTTTGTATAATAAAAGAAAGTTGTATATTCCTATGAGTCTTGTGAAAGTTTTCATGGATTCTAAGTTCATGAAAAAGCCTTGTGTGAATGCATGTGGTTATAGAGATGTGATTGTTACATGTGGACAGGAAGTTTTTACTAAGTTCTATAACCATGATGTTTTAAATGCTCCTATGTATCTTGTGATTGATTTGATAGAATTTGAGTTACATGGAAAGAACGTGATGATACATTCTTACATTTTGAAGTATTTGATTATAAGGCGTAAGCTTGTCTTTGAGTTATACATGATTGGGATATCTAAGTTTGTTTTAAATGATAGAGTATCGTGGATTTTTGAAGTTATATCTCTTGATAAGGAGTTATGTTTTTAAAGAATTGTATATTTTTTATGTGATTTTTAGTAGATGTATTGATTTTTAGAATTGTCTATCTTGAGTGAATAAAGATCTATCTTTATATTCAAACAGTTAGTCAATGTCTTCAAAGAAAAATTTTTCTCTAAAACGTATCATAGCTTCTTCGGTGATGTCTCCTTCAACACTATCAACATTTTCTTGGGAAGCCAATGCTATTCAAATTGTTCTAACAACTTTCTAAATTTATCACAAAATCTTTAACATCTGGATGCTTTTCATTATAATGCACTATGAGAACCTAATTCTATTAAAATCTTGAATTGTGCATTGCTACATTAAAATCTATCTTTCCATCAAACTTGATCTCTTTCCAAGGGTAGAAATGGTATAGATACCACTCATGTTAAATCCGAATGTGAATAGAATTGCAAATCCCGAATTTTTTTTTATTGACATTTATATTCTTAATCTTTTGTTTTATCCTTAGCTTCTTTGATGAGTCTTCCACAATCCATAATGAGAAAAAATCCATTAATAAATTTTTGGACATAAAAGATTACAAATTCTTTTCTGTGATTAAATTTGCCGACTTATACTTGTAGAAGTTTTAAGAAGCAAAACAATCACTTATATGAAAAACAAAAGAGATTGACTATTAATACATGTCCATACCTCTTACTTCTCTTAACATTTTCCAACGTGGGACCTTGAAGAAACTTAAGGCACAGCATGGGGACATGCATTGGTACCCTCTTATACATATATAAACCTTTCTCCTCAAAGGTCAATACTAACGTTTCATCTATCTATCCTCATTGTGTATAAAATTCAAGACTTCCAGATCCCAAATATTGTTTAGTAATGCACCATAAAGTACCCTCTTGATTTTTGGTAAAACTAATTAACAAAAACCAAATGTATTCTGATGTTATTATGTAGAAATAAATTCCTAGCATTGGCTCCGATAGAACCGGACACCTGCAAATGCAATACGAATCAAGTGGGACCAAAAACCTGAACCAAATGTAAATTTTGAGAGAGCTGTGATTTATGAGTTAGTTTGGATATATGTGGATATCTGTATTTCGGAATGAGCAGTGTGTTTCTTACATATGAAGTTCCAAAAGATGAAGTTAGTTTTAGGGAGAGAACAAATGCAGAGAGAGAGGAGTGGCGGAAGCTTTACAGCTGCCACTGCCAATTGGATTGCTTTAATGGGAGAGAGATACATATTTTATTAATTGTCACGGGAAATATTATATATATATATATATTTATATATTATCAAGAAAAGTTTCCATTGTTATATATATATACATTGATTGAAAGAGCACCCACCACACCTTCCCCTTTTCCTTTCCTTTCAACTGAAATGATACGAGTAAAGAAGAAGAAGATGAATGGCCATCTCCCATTATAATTCCCATCCCATGTGGTGTCGCTGAACACCTGTCCTACGCCAGGTTGGTCCTTTATTTCAACTTCGAGCCTGCCTCACTCTCTCTTCTCTTCTCCTCCTTTATTTTATTTTATTTTTAATTTTTTAGATTACAAATTTATTTATTTATTTTTTAAAAAAATTAATTCGATAAATTCATTTGACTAACTATTGACTTTATACCTAGATGATGATTACCGAATTTACAATTCATCTTGAACAATTTTGATTTAAATTTTATGGTTAGCTTGTTTATCTAAGTTAACTTTAATAATTAATAAAAAAAATAGAGATAATTTAATTTGAAATAATATAATAAATAAACTGGTGCATTTTTTTATTTAAAGAAGAATAAGGAAGGATTTCATTCCTGTGTGCTCTGCAACCATAATAAGATCATTAAATTAAAAAGTAACATTTGGTTCATCCATAATACACTTTGCCACCCCAATACTAATACTAATAGGAGTAAAAGTAACGAGAGAGGAATTCCAGCTTATCTTTTCTGGAAGCTTAAAAACATTGAATTATAATAAAAATATGAAAATGATAAATAAAAAAAATAAAAAGATTCCACACCGTTCTTCTACATTTTCATGTACATTATAATTTATCACACAAGAAGGAAAAGAAAAGAAAAAAAAACCACAAACAACAACACTAGCTTCTCATGGAGCTTCCTTCACGTGCTCAAACAACAAGAAAAGACACCAAAGGATACTTCCTAAAAAACGCATCCATCCATGCCTTTCACACATATAAAGATAACGTTTGGGTGTATGCATAAATATATATATATATATATATATATAAATTAATTGTTTTGGAAACAGGTAGCTTCCGCATTGGTGGTTAGAAAGGTTTATTTGGAAATTGGATGGATCATGTCCTGCTGCATAAACAAATAAAACTACCATTAGGAGAATTTAACTATCAAGGGGGACTGGGAATACAATACATAAGTAAATAAATAAAATACCCCCAACCAACCAACATACATTACATCTGCATTTAATTTTAAGTTCCAGAAGAAGATTGGTTTGGAATTGGAGTGTACAATTATCAAAAGTCCACCCAACATGATGCTCACCGCTATATTCAATTTGGATTTACCAATTCCTGACTCATAAAGTATTAGTGCCTACATATATATATATATATATATATATATATATAAACAAGAATGGATCAAACTCCCTATTCAGTTGCAAGTCCTGGACCCAAATGATACTAATCCATTCCATAAATAAATAATTTTTACCTAATTATTAAAATCCTTTCGTCTCAAAAAAATAGACCTGGTTTCATTTTGGTTCTTGTACCAAGTTATATGGAAGTCTGTTTTAAGAGATAATTAAAATACCCATAATTAAGTCATAATTGACATTAATTCAATATCTTAACCTTTTGTATCTCTCCTACTAACTTTGGACTTCTTCAGTGGAAGGATGAACAATGTGTTTATGGTAAAACAATGGAAGGGTATATAAGCAAACTAATAAGAATTACATTATCTAAATTAACAAACTTTTTAATAGGTATATATGCAGTGAACAATGAGACATGGTCACTTGGATGACTCTTCACAGAATAAGGACAACATGGTCCAGAAAAGAACAAGATCATAATAGAGTTTGCCATTTTCTTTTTAATCTCAATTCTTACCGTCTGTCTATTAATTAGTAAGTATTGATAAAAAAAATTTTAAAAAAAAGGGTTAACAATGGTAAGAAAGCAATTGATACCACAGTTAACTAATGACATCTTATAGGATGGCAATGGAAAATTACCTCTTGCAGTGTTAGTCACAGAATTGGATTACTCCCTCCAACTCCTAGTGAATATGTTCTTGAGTCTATTCCCAGAGAGTCTCTGCAAAGCCTTCTTAGATCCCGGAACCTCCAGCTCCATTAGATTCTGTAGATGCCCATATGCCCCAGCTGTTACCAACCTCTTCCGGCAACCATGACTACCTCCAACCATAATTGCTGCCACCACAGCTATTGGAAACTTTTTGGAAACTAAATCATTCCTGGGATCCAACATCTGAACTAGCCTGTTCAAACTCTTTTCATCCCTCACCAACTCCTTGCGATTAGACTTAACTGCCAATAGCGAGACCAATGCATTTGAAGCCACCTCTTGCAATCCATCAGGCTTAGCAGAATCCATCAGCCTCACCAAAGACCCAACACACCCACAAATTGCCTTCTTACAGTCCTCACTTATTGATAAATTCGAGAGTAATGAAGCTGAAATGTGCTGTAACATTATATTCCCGTGCTTTATCAGCTCCGCTAGTTGCATAATAAAGGTAGTAGATGATGACAATATCCTAAATGCTGAATCTGACTTAGAAAGTGAATAGATTGCCCGTAAAACATGCTCTAACGTATCACAATTGGACGATTCATGTAAGGAATGGAGCAATCTTTGCAAGCCCTTTTCTTGCATCAACAAACTCTGGAAATACTCACAAGAAGAAGCAAGGATTGCAACACAATTAGCAGCTTTTTCTTGTGCTGAAGCCGTCCCTGAAACAAGCAATTGGAAGATAACAGGAATAGCTCCTTCCTCAGCTAAAGCCACCCGAATATCTTCATTGGTTGATACGTTCCTTATAGCCCCAATAGCATGTGACTGTGCAACGAGAGAACCAGATTTACACATTTGAACAAGTATCGGCACACCCCCATAAGCCGAAACTGCCCAGGCATTATCAGCATCTGTGGTAATACTCTCCACGGCCATAGCAGCCTTTTCCTTCAATTGCATAGAGCTGGACTCCATAATTCTCAATAAAGGGCCCAAAGCCCCCTCTTCAAACAAGGATTTTCGAGAATGGTTGCTGTTAGAGGCCAGCATTGACACAGCAAAAACCGCCTGCTCCCTAATGGAAGAGTTGACATTCATATCCAAAAGCGAGATCAAGTAGTTAATATCACCCTCCTTGGCAATTAAGCTAGCAGACTTTTCATCCTCAGAGAGCAATTGAATCAATGAGTCAAGGGCCTTCTTCTTGAACTCTATGCCGCCGATCTGAAGCCTAGTGAAGAGGTCCTTAATGAAGAGGGACAAATCTTCTTTACACGCATTTGAGGATGGGTGAGAGAGGACAATGGCGGTAGACTGCCGAAGTACACCCGAGCGGAGAAGGAGCTCCAAGTCATGAATTTGTTTCGAAAGCCAATTAATAGACATATCAAGGTCGGATTGCATCAGAAGCTTGCCAGGGGTAAAAGAAGGATCGGAGCATTGGCGACAAAGGGTCTGAATACGGTGGAGAGTTGAAAGCAGATTGGGCAATAGAGTATGAAGCAGTGGATTGTCCGACCAATGAGGTGAATCGGATAATTCTGAGATCATTGATTTAAGAGTGGCAAGCTTTGAGCGGAGAACTTGCCATCTAGATGTGAAGGAAGTGATTTGAAGTGTAGAAGGAAGGAGATGAGTTAGAAGTTGGGTAAGTTGGTCAAGGATTTGGGATGGAGAAGTGTTGGGCGGGTGGCGGTGGTGAGGGATCCGATGCTGTGAGGGATCGGATGCGCCGGAGGTGGTGGTAGTGGAAATGGAATGCATGATTTCTTTTCGAGAGATCAGCGATTTTCCTTTTTACTTTGAGGGCTTCCCGGCTTAATTCCGGGTTGAGGTTGCGAGGCAAGACATGTGAGAGAGAGACGGAGTGGAAAAACGCGGGGAACAAAGAGTTTGGCGCAGGAGAATGGTCAAGGGTAGACATAGGATTCTGTGTCCTCTCTTCCTAGGGTTGTTAACGGGTTCGGTTTATCCGGTTCTATATCTCGGATCCCCGGGTAATTGATCAATGTTTTCAAAATCACGCTGACCCTAAATCAAAATATTTAATGATTTAATTGTAATTAAATGATAATTAAACTCATGATTTCATAATTAAAATTATTATACATTATCACTTAACATTTGCAGAATTAATATGACTTATTTCAAAAATATTGACATTTGCAAAAATGAATAGAAAAAGACATAGGTGGTGATGGTCGACTCGCTTTTATTACATATTCTAATCTTAGTTAATTTACAGTTATTAGAGGCATAATCGAGGTACGTGCATGAATTTAATCTGAAAATATACTTGTAAAAAGAATCCATGTATACAAAAAAACATTTATTAAATGAATTGTAATTAGGATTGAAACAATGGACTATATATAGAAATATAAATTAATAATTGAATTTTTTTTCTTATATTTTCAATATCTCCATATCAAATTCTAAGTTAACATTAAAACAGAATAGACTATCAAAAATCAAAAGAATAAATAATGGGTACTATAATTTATTTTTTCTTTTTTATGATGAAAAAATACATAATTAATTAATAAATAAGTAAATCTCACTTTATTGAATAATAAAAATATATGTAATTTAATCATACTTCCTATAAAAAAATGAATATAAGAAATAAAAAGGATGGGTGACCTGTATCAAGATAACTTGTACTTCTCATTTTATATTATAATAATAACAATAATAATTTCTTTTAGTGTATATAACACATTTTAATATATATATATATATTATAATAACTTGTAATTAATTATTAATTTGTTATTCCCACTTGTTAGAAGATAATTTCAATTTAGCTCCTCCACCAATGTCCCTCTATAATCATTCTATTATAAATACCAAAATCCTAATCATTTGCAAGGTATGTTCCTCTCTCTACAAAATTTTATTTCTCTACAATTCTTTTCTCTCCTTTATTAACTTGATTATCCTAGAGCTTTTAAGGAAATCCTTCCTCTTTGGCTTGATAGTGTGGATACCTGAAAACTCCCAATCAATTGATTCATCTCCCGAATCCTCTAAGGGTAGCCCGAACCCTTTGGAGGAGCCTGTCCTTATTTACAGCAACATAATATTGGCACCTACCGTGCTTAGGCTTTTCTTCAACGTGAAGACCTGACAGTCTCAGCATCCTTCTCCTTCAAATCCAATGGCATTTGTAAATCTTAATGATTCAATTGATCTTCCTGTAATTGATTTGGATATTCTCAAGAAAACCGATCGCCAAATTGTCTCAAGACTATACATTCCATTGGATCCTTCTTGCAGTTCATCCAGAGAAATCTAAAGCTGTTAAACTTCCTCCTAAAATTCCTTTGTCAGTTGTCCTGATGAAGAAAAAATAAAGTTGGCTCTGGAACATTATGAAGCATTTTAGGCATATCTGGTTTCATAAAAGATTATTCGCCCACTAATTGTGGTTCAAGAAGGGGTTGGTTCTTCTGGATGATAATCTATCAAGGATCAAGCAGAAGATGAAGTTGAGTCAAGACCACTTTACACTCCTCCTCCACTAGTTTTGCCCTAGAATATTCCTCCATATCATCCTCCATATGTTCCACCAATGAGGATAAATTATCCTCAATTTCAGTATTATCCGCCTCTAGGATATCCTCAGCAGATACCACCATTACGAACACCTTCAATTGGTCATGTTGTTGCTTCTCCTGCTGCTCAACTTGATAATAAGGTTCATAGTTTGGATGAACAAGTTGCTGCCATCATGCCCAAGTTAAAAACTGTTCCTGCTCTTCCTATGAACGAATCTGCTCCATTACAATCACACCTTCGTCATGGGCATATTCCTAAAGATTTCAAAATGCCTGTTTTTGATAAGATTGATGGTTCCATTGATCTTGGAGACATTTAACAAAGTTCAATGCTGTGTTGAATTTATATGATCCTATTGATGTGTTGTATTGTAGGGAATTTTCCATCAGTTTGACATGACAAGCTTTGAATTGGCATTCTAATTTGCCAGATAATTGCATTGATTCATATGCTAAGTTGAAAGAACTTTTTATTAACCAGTTCATTGGGAGTTCCCTTCAAATAAAGACTCGATCTCATCTTCTTAATATTCGATAGTGGAAAGATGAAACATTGACTGAATATTGGAACGGTTCAATGCTGAAGCCCGAACGGTCTCCAATTGTTTGGAACCAATATTTATTGAAGCTTTTTGCTAGGGCTTAAAGATTAGCAAACATTCTGAAATGTTATATGTTGATCCCCAGACAACTACTACTAAATTGTTGCATAGAGTGTGCGAGTTGATTCGGGTAGAGTAGTCCAGCATTTCTAAGAAGGTGATTCGACAAAATGAGATGCAGGAGTTTGCTAAGAGTTACACTTATAATCGTGGTGGAAAAAAGCAGAATTTTCTCATTTTCATTCAATTCTTCCTCTAGTTCTTAGAAATCTTACATTGGGTGGACTGCAATAGCTTTCAGGTTCAGCTGATCATAAGTTCGAACCTTCACAACCTTACCTTTTGGTTCCTCAGGATTGTCCCCCATTTTATCGTTCAAAACATTAGGACACTTAGAATCATTCAGATGTTCCTAATAAGGGTAGACAACAACACCAACATTCTCAAAGCAATCAAAGTCGTGGTTCACGGAATAATGCTAATTTCACTCCTTTGAATGCCAGAGGGTCATGATTTTACAGTAGATGAAGAGTTTTGGTATTCTGAAGTCCTTGAAACCAATCCACTCTCTAGTGGAGAAGTGGAATTATTATAGATATTGCATGTGTCACAAAGAAATGGGCCATTATACTGATGAATGCTATTAGTTAAAGCGTGAAATTGAGAATGATATACAACAAGGCAAACTTCAGCAATATGTGAATAATGTTCGGGTGCCAATACAACCAGGCATTTTCTCTTGTCATTGACATGATTTTCTGTTTTCATTCCAGATTTTCTTCCAGGCTCAAGCAAAGGTAAGAATTAGATTGTTTTGTTGTGGTCAATGATGATATTCCTTTGCTGATTCCTATGAACATCGAATAATGCTTGCTGAAGAGAATTTTGGTGGATAGGGGCAGTTATGCTAATATTTTGTATTATGATTGCTTCTCCAAAATGGGAATATTTGATTCTTTAATCAAATCTAATAGAATTCCATTAGTTGGTTTTTCAAGTGAAACCACTTTGGCTTTAGGCACAGTTAATCTCAAGGTTCGATGGGGACCGAACTAGCCCTTGGTGCTATTTGAGTTTGTGGTGGTAGCTCCACCTTCGGGATGTAATGTAGTTCACAACTGTCCTGGTCTCAATCAAATGAGGGCTCAGATTAACACATTTCAAAATTTGTTGATGATATCTGCTGGTTGATCAACTTGGTGCAGCACTTGGCACCCACGCTGCCTAACGAAGCTACCCCATGGGCTGAGACGTAGCTGCCCCTTGAATGCTTTTTACTTAAGCACCAAGGCACAAAATTATATCATTCAATGCACAAGTCAAAAATCCTAAAGGTTGATGTCCATACAGAGTAGTAAACAAACACTTCAAAAATTGAATTCTTACATGTTAGGCTCAAGAAGCAATTCTTCCCAAAATAAACACTTGCATTATATGAAATTTATCAAGCATATATATAAGATGAAAAAAAGATGGTTCTGATATATGCTAGTAACCACATTATCACCAAGATGGTTCACATTGTACTCATCGAAAGTTAAAAAATGTTCCAAGAATCTCAACAATTCTCTATATTTGGCACAAAACAAAATTCTTATCATCATATATTTCCATCGAACTTGCCAAATAGAGATAAAACACAAGAAATTCATTTCAATTTCATCAAGATGAAATTCGTCAAGTTCATCAAAGAACAATTTTTCATCATAGAACATACCTTCATGAGATTGCAACAAGTATCCTGTAAGAATCATAGGCTTCTTTTTCATATGTAGTCCTCAAACATGCTTTCTCTACAAGAATTCCAAGAATATAGGACTATTGTATGTCACAAAATTCATATCTTGATTCTTAAAATTCAATAACTCAAAGAATTCATCATGGTTGGAACATTAAAAAATACATAGAGTTTCCTTTCTAAGCATACAACCATGAAAACCATAAGCTTTGAATCTAAGAATCACAAGAAGAACTTCAAATCGATGCATTCATGTTGTTATCAAAATCATGAAGTTTTAAAACTTCTATAAAAATCAAAGTTACAACATGACATGCTCCTTTGCAAATCTATACAAAGCAATGATTCTCAATAGGCATAGAATTACTTTCCATATGCATCACAATCACAAAGAAGTGTTCTATAGACAAGATATAGAAAAAACCTAGAATTAACAATTAATATGCCCATAAGACCTCGAAAATAAATTTCGCTATCAAGTATCATGACATCAAAGATCCATAACACTCATGGTCTAAAACAAACTTGGATGTTTCAAGGATGTGCTCCAACAAGAAATCCAAGCAGTTCAACTCACAATAGGGTATCTCCAAGCACTTTCCAAGAATTTCAATGGTTAGCAAGTCATATATGGAAACCCTAGGCATAAACAAAATATTCTCTAATAGCAAAGATTCAATAGGTCCATAGAATTCAACATATTCAACTCGTTTGCCAACATTAAGCACAAAATCATAAGCATGCTCTTCCACAATTGATTTCCTAGCAAACTCAAGATGTAGTATATCATTCAAAAGACTTTTAGAAATACACAACATATTCCTACTAGTTGATGGAAACCTAGCTCCTTCCTTGACATAAAGACCAATCACAATATCAAAGGCATAAAAGATGAGAAAAGTATTCATGACATTCATGCAAAGAAATTAAGAATTGCTTGATTTAGAGACCATATTTGATAAGTCTAAGTCTGAAGATAATCAAGTTGATTTGAAGATATGGAATGTACTTTCATTAAAGGAGGAAGAAAGCTTGAATTCATGCCTCAATTCATGAAATTAACCAAGGGAATTGAAACAACAAGGACACTTGGAGAATTGGAGCCAAAAGAATGAAGTTGGCAAGAGGATTCAAGGCTGTCTGGCACCAGGTAGGATCTGTCTAGCCCCGGACTGAAATGGGGCACAAGTCATGCCATTCCAAAGGCATCCCGGCTCTCCATCGGTTTCTACATCTGAAGCCAACCAATCTCCATCCGGCGCCAGCTAGTACCTGTTCGACGCCAAACACTCTACTGGAGAGTTGTTTAGTTCCATTTTTGGTGGTTTTAAGCTTTTCTTTAGTCATTAGCTTAGGGGTGTTTTATGTGATTAATAGCATAGAATGTCTTAATTAGGGTTTATATGCTTCCTCTACTATAAATACTTCCTATTTTGTATTCCACTAAACAATTCCTATTTGGATCAAATTACAACATCTCTTTGAGAGATTTTCTGATCAACTTGGTCAAAACTTGTGAGCTCTTAGGATACTCTTTTAATGTTCTTGAGTGAGTACAATTGGGCTATCAATAACTTCGGTTGAGGTATTGATGTATCTTTATAAATCAAGAGAATGGTTGATGAAGAAGTAGCTTCATAGATCATTCTAATTAACCAAACCCAAACCTTATTGAATACTGTGAATTAAGTGTGAGATTTGATCTTGATTACATTCTAACATCAATTCAATTTCGAAAATCACATCACTAGTCAAGAATTCATAATGCTTAGAAGTTCCAACAAGAGCATCTCTCTCACCACTACTATAGGCATGATCATATTCGCATTTGTTCACATAAGATTCCTTTACAAAGATGAAGTCCATGAAAGCTGTCACATAACTTAAACAAGTACAAGACATGCTTTCTACAATCAAGGAATCATTATGCTTAAGAAACTCAGCCATAGCATCTTTCTTGTGAACATAATAAGCATATCCACAATCATATCTAACCAAAGAAAACAAATTTTCTTTCTCAAATTTCAGAAATTTCTCATCAACAGTAGATATGAGAGTGTACCACTTTAGCATCTTACTCATAGTCAAGTTGTCATTGCCATATTTCCTCTTGAATGATTCTTTAAAATCCTGAAAATTAGGAACAATAACACAAGAAAAAGAAAGGTTAGTGTTAGGAATAAAAACCTCCTTAAAAGCACCCTCACTTTTCTCTTTTGCATTTGAGCTCTCTTTCTCTTCACTTTTTGATTTCATCTCGATCTCATTTCCATGCTTTTCTTTTTCTTTCCTTTCTTGTTCCTTTGCATTGGAGTACTCCTTTTCTTCACTCATTTCTGATCTCACATACTCATTTTCTCATTCAAGCACACTCTCTTCTTCACATTCATTGTCTTGCCTCTCAAGATCTTTTATAATTGGCCTCACTTCTTCTCCCTTATTTTCTTTTTCTTTTTCATTTTGAAGCCTATTTCTTTCTTCCACTTTGTTTTCATCTTGTATCACTTGTAAATTGTCAGCTTTCCAATCAACAAGTTGCACAGGTTCATCTTCTTCCCTTTCTTCATTTAGACTCTCTTGGACTCGTTCTTTTTTCATCAACTTCTTCAAGAACCACTTCACCTTGAATAACCTTCACCTCTTGCATTTTAGGTTAAGTTCCTCGTCCTTTGTCCATTCCATTTGCACTTTCATTGATGAAGAAGAAACATGACTTGAGCCTTCATAGGTTCTCCTATTGTAGCTTCTTCATCTTCTACAATGTTGATCCTCATTATGGCTACTTCCAACTTCTTGCAATAATCATCTACACACCTTGAACCTTGAGACAGTATTTGTAGTCTTTGATACAACTCCCTTTGGTAATAAGTTGGAACAAATAGACTTCTTATCACATTCTTAAGCTCATTCCAAGTAGAAATAGGTCTCTCATTAGCTCTATTCTTTGAAAATGATAGTTGAACCCACCATAACAATGCATAATCGGTGAATTCAACAATAGCAAGCTTCACTTTCTTAGCTTCCGAATAATCATAACAATCGAAGACTTGCTCTACTTTGCTCTCCCAAGCTAAGTATGCTTTCAGGTCATGTGTTCCCTTGATAGTCAATTTGATAGATCCTAAACTAACATCTCTTCCTCTTTGCCCTCTTGGCTCTTCTTCTTCTTGATCCTACTGTTCACCATGAGCTACTTCATTTATTGTTCTTGTATCAATCTATCTCGTTGTAGAACTCTTTGGAAAAGAGCTCCCCTTCCTTTACCTGTTTAGGGTTGTTGATTTAGAACCACTTGTTGAGGAGGAGTATTCTTAGCATGATGTACTCTTTCTTCCAGTCTATCTATCTTTCTACTCATCTCAACCATATTGGTAGACAATTGCTTGAACTTCTCGACAACGTAAGCTATATTGGTGTTGTCTTTTCCCATACTAGAATTTCCCTTCGACATGTTTTTCCTGCACAGTTAGCAAACAAAGACAAAAACAGATCAAGATATATTTAATCATGTTTCACTAGTGTATGACTCTTTTTGGCTTTTTCTCACTCGATTGATCTTGCTCTCTCAGCCGTTTATCTCCCTTGAAATTCTTGGAGGCTCTTAATCGACTCTTGCAAGGCTTTGTAACCACTCTAATCAAGAATGCAAGAATTTCCACAAACTTGTCAGTTAGTCAATAAAACCACAAATAAGAATGAAAGAAATTTAGAATGCTAAAGAATTAGGTCAATCAATTAAGTTTTGACCAAGTAAATTTAAGAATAAAAGAATTTTGAAATTAGGTAATTTTATCAAATACCTTGAGTTCAAAGAATCTGTGACCAAAGAATTTATGCACTTTTCAACTTTTCAACCAATTAAAAGACTCACTCTTTGCTTCAATCAGGTTCAATTCAACTTCAAACTTCTTTTCACAATCTTTCTTAAACTCTAATCAAACAATTTTCTACAAGTTTTCAAATCAAACTCACAAATTTCATATTTCAACTTTCAAAAGTACTAGGGTTTTTTTTAAAAAAACTTTCAAACTTGAACTTTGCCCAGAATTTTCTATTTTTCTTTATTATCAACTTATATATATATATATATATATATGAATTTGAAGACAAAGATCACTACTTCACAATTGAATTTGAAGATAAAGATCACTACTTCACAATTGAATCTTTCACACAACATAATTTGATCACAAAGAAAAACTAGGATAGATGTAAAGAACAAAAACAAAACCCATATAAGATAATACGAGTTTCAAAGAAGAAAAAGATATGATCTTTTAAAGCAAAACATAAAACAAACAAAAGATTGTCAAACCTTTGTCTAAACTTAAGCTCTGATAGAAAAATGATGAGCTCCTCAAAGTGGAAGTTTCTCAAATCTATTTCCAACCCTAAAGAAATTCTAAATGTGGAATTGAATTCTCACGAATTTGTTAATGATTCGAGTTTAAAATAGATTGACCAAGAATTATCGTAATAACAATAACCAATCTCCAAGTTTAAAGAGCCTTCCTACACCCTAAACCAAAGTAGTAGTAAGCCTCTGAAAAAGTCTCTAAAGAACCCTAAGAAGTTCTATGCGAAACTCTCTCGAAAAGATTGATTTGATCTTTTAGGTTTTTGTTCTCACAAGAGAAAAGTGTTTTTGATGGATAATAATTGAATGTTTAGAATTACAATAAAAAACTATATTTATAGTCCAAGATTTGTTCTAAACCTAATCAAGTTGGAGTTGGACTTTTAATTGCACATGAGTACTTAACTAAAACGTAAGTTTCCGAAACGAACTAAAAATTCGTTACCAAATTACTTAGGGAAACTGTCACTCCTTAAAACAGAGACAAGACACAACTGAACCTGTAAGGTATTTCCCCAAGTCCCAAGCCTCAAAAGAATAACAAAAACAATATCCTTAATATAAATAGTGGTCCCAAGTTTTTTTTTTCTTTCCTAAAGTTCAATCCTCGCAAATAGAAAAGACAATTGAACTTAAATTTAAAATTCTCCAAAACACAAATCTGTCTAAACAAACTTATAATAATAACAACTTTCGAATTCTCTAACAGTAGTCAGAATCTTGGTCACTCTCACTTCCTGAAACTTCTGAATCTGTAATGGTAAGTAAAAGTGAGCTAAAAGCTCAGTGAATAAAAATAATAATCCCCAAATCTCTCTAACATCCAAAAGTAACTTTATTTATTTATTTTTAATGCATTCATACAAACAAAATCAATTCGATAACTAATTTTCAAACAGACAAAAATAACTCAAATTTCAAACAATATACCCAAGTTATTAACTAACAATTTACTGCTCAAGGTAAATATAGACATGTTGGTCAAAAATTGAATTCAGTCCTAATTGTTTCTCCGGCTAGTTAGGCCTGATTGACAAATGGGTGAGCTTTTTCACCATGCCCAATGGGTTCAAAACTGATAAGAGTGGAACATTTTCCTCCAACAATCAAATATACCATCTTGAGCCAAAATCAAAGCATTTCTAATTAATTAGAAAACCTTGAACCAAAAACACTTTCTCAAATTTATAAAATTTCAACTTAACTTAACATCTTTCATTCCTTAAAATATATGTATAACTATAAATAAAAGTAAATCAAATTAAAATAAAAAAACATGAGTCAATTAAAGAATATCAGGATGAAATTGGATTCCATAATCAAACCTAACTTGTGGTTATACGCACATATGCAAAAATCGAAACACTCAAAACATTTTTTTTATATACTAAAATCGAATGCAGAGAAACCATTCCTTTTTTTTTTCTTTTTAAACAAGCAGATTCTTAGAATCATTAGAATTTTTAGAAATAGTAATTAAAGAATGTTTGTACATTATCAAAGCCATTGGCCTCATGCCCTCATAAGTACTATTCAACTCTCATTTTTTTTTTTGCATAAAAACTCACTTTTTTTCCACTTTTGTTTTCACTCTCTTTTTTTCTTCCCTCTTGTTCTTTCTTTTTCACTCCACTAGTCTCTCCTTTTTC
>JAWZTD010000119.1:200307-231147 GCA_035221335.1 Echites panduratus | reverse complement strand
ATGACTCGTTTTAAAGCATATTGACCAAAAGCAATCTCTGCACACAGGCAGAACTCTCTTAATTCCTAGCATATGAGGCGTGTACCATTACACAGGCCTTCCGCTGGATTCAAATTTCTTAGAAGAATTAGAGGGCAGCTCTTTTTCAACAGCAGCTTATGAGGTGGGAGGCCCCTTGGATTTTGCGAATTCAGGAAATCTTCATAGTCTCCCTGGTAACGTTCATCAAAGGTTTTATCCCGGCTAGTATAGACACATAGTGTCCCAGGGAATCTCCTGATCATAATATCGTTGAGCTCATTAATAGAATCATTCTTAGAAGAAAGAATACATCTATTGATCATTTTATACAGCTTATCAAAATAAAGAGAAATCTCTTGGAAACACACTGAAAAAGCCTATTTATAAGAAAAAGATGAACAAGGATTCATCAATACATAGTTTTGAAAGCTGAAAGAAAGTGTTTTTGGTAATGGTAAAAGGAAATTCATTTATTGAATAGTAATCTTCAGACAGCTAGTAATCTAACCTGTTAAGGGAGTCCTTAGCATTTAAATAGGGAATGACTATATCTCTAGGTAAACATATCCAAGAATCATCATCCGTAGCCTCAATCCCTTCCCCAACCCGTAATAAAAACTTTATAAAGCTTAGATCTAACATTGCATGCATATTTTCTGTCAGAACAGGTTTTTTCATGAATGTCCACAGGTTGGAATTAACAAGACTTAACTGAATCTGTTTCTCTCTGGATGCTTTATTTATGACTGGCAAAGTTTGGAGGAAATCACCCCCGAAGACAATTGTCTTCCCCCCCAAAAGGTTTATCAGATTCCAATATGTCTTTAAATAAGTCATCGAAAGCTTCGATGCTTTCTTTCTTTGCCATAGAATCTTCATCCCATAAGATTAGCTGAGCCTCCACAATCAGCTTTCCAGTGCTACTATGGTTACTCAATTGACAGACCTTATTCTCTGAGAGATCAAGAGGTATTTTGAATCTAGAATGAGCAGTTCTGCCACCAGGAAGTGTGGATGCTGTAACACCTGATGTTGCAACGGCTAAAGCAACATAACGCTGTGATCTTAAGGTGGCTAACCAAGATCAATAGAGAAGTGTTTTCCCTGTTCCACCAGGACCATCAACAAAAAATGCCTGACCTTCAGTAGAATAAACTGAGGCTAGAATTTGATCATATGCTAATCTCTGACCACAATTCAACTTGTTATATATGAGAAAATCCTCAGCTGGTACCTCAATATTTCTCTCTGTACCAATTTCCTTTGTAATTTTCTCATGATGCTGAAGCCAAAAATCATCAAAAACTAAATGATAGTCGGTGACACTTTTCCCCATATGCTCAAGAGACTTGTTAATATCCAGTGACACCCTACGCCTAATTTCTTCAGCTGCATATCTATTGGTAGGATCAAAATGACTATAATCGCTAGAAAGATGAGCTTTGAAATTGTGGAAGAGCATCTTAGGATCGTCAGGAAAACAATAAACAAGTAGGAGAGCAAATAATGATCTAAAAGATGAAGGCATTTAGAAAGCAGCATGCTTCTTCAAGAGTATCTTTGATGTATGAGTCAAACTGTAAGAGACCAAGACGAAGAGTTGCTTTTCTAAAAGAGTCCAGCTTCTCATTTCCAACAGTTAATAAATGTTCAAAAAGAGGTTGGTGCTCGAACATGCAAAAGAAGTAGTTGAAGATAATAACGCTCACCTTCACTTGGACTAACTGTAACCATTCTACCAATAGCATGTTGTTGTTGCCTTTCAGACAATTGCTTTTTACCTGAATTCCATACAAAGTGTTCAAGAAATTCTCTATACAAACAGTTCAGTTCCTTGGCAGCTGAATCAAATGAGTTCATGAAGAAGAATTCAGTCGGCATCGTCTTTGAAAACCAAACATCATTCAACAAACTGTTAAGATCAGAATTTTTTTTAAAAGATACAAATTTTTTACCTGAGATGGATCTGCAGAGTATAAACCAAAGGACTCATTTTCATTCATACGAAATCCATACAATCTAAATAAGGCTTCGGGAGTTGATATCCATCTACCATCTTGGAACTTTTTAATCTCGTCAATGTTAGCAGCATCATCGAGCCCCATAATGCGAAACCTTACAAGATCATGACCCTTGTATACATACTTATATAAATATTTTATAGGCTTAATAGTAGAGCAAATCTCTACATTCATATGGCAATCAAAAACAGCCAGCAAGTAAGGATTATAAGGTACAACCCATTGATTATTCAACACAACATGCCGAACCGTCACTTCTATCCCATGCGTTGTTTGCTCACAGAAATCCTTAGGATAATGATTTTTACATTTTCCATCTCTCATACAAGGATAGTTCTTATTCAGATCTCCACAAGGACCATGCATCATGTGTTTCACAACAAGCGAGTGCAAATAAGGTTCTTGAACAGGATCAGGCAACTCAGCAAATACAATTTCATCTTAAGCTTCTAGATTAAGAGGTTTCGATTGAGGTTTCAAAATCAACAACTTATGAGCATGAGGAAATCTTCTTTTTTGAAACTCAATTACATACACATAAGCACCAATTTCACCAAAGATTTTCTTCTTAATAATCTTAGATTTTAAAAGCTCAAACTTTGCCCGAAATACTCTGGCCAAAAGATCCGGGAGATCTTGTGATCTGACAATTTCAGATTCGACTGAATTTCTTTCCACGCTGGATTACAAGTTATGGTAATAAAAATGTAAGGCTTTCCATACTTTTGCACCAATGCCATCGCATCTAAGTACCTACGGCGCATGTCCCTTAGACCACCCACGAAGGAAGCTGGCAATATGACTCGGCGACCAATCTTATCTCCTTTTACCTGGCCAGTAGAAATACTATCCAATATTTCGCACAACATTTTGATTCAAATGTCATTCTGTTTCCTTCTATGGAAGTCTAGTCTGGCAGTCTCGACTTTTATGTACATATCAACTGCATATTGCTGCAATAATCTAAGACTGTGTCTCATCCGCAATTTATAACAGTTAATACTCCCTGGCTGTGACATTGCTTTTATGCCTCTTTCCATGCTTGACAACTGTTGACATAGTCATATCAGAAGAGCCAACATGAACGAATAAAAAAGATGATTATTCCTGAAGAAAGAAAAAGTATCAAATGTCAAATAAAGCACAAGAAGTAGATTTACCCCTTTGCTCCAGCAATATAACTTCAGCGGAAGTATTTGCCATGGATAGATCAATTACAGGTTCGTCTTCACACATATCAACACGCTTTCTTTTGTTATGATTTCCCACTCTTTGAATATTAGCATGCCATCCAGGTTCTCCTCGAGGGAAAAAAAGAGGATACTACAAAGGATCATAGCATGCATAATAATGATGAATCTTATGGCTCCTGTTCGAATCTCTATAGACCTGGATGGAGGGACTTTTTTCAGCCTCATCATTTTCAGATTCAGTAAATATAGCAACAACCTGAGACATGAAAGGCAAGTTATAGACTCTTTGGTCTAAGCCAGGGTAGCAATTAAGCACAATATTAATGGATTATAAATTTGGAACATCGTGGAGATCCTTAAAGAATCTGTTATAAGGATTATCAGAAAGGATGCACATGAGATGCTTCTCAATATTCTCGCATAACTTTGTTGAAGAGCCAACTCTTCGTGCAAGTTCTTCTTCTGTGTCAAAAATGTACAACTGAATTCCAGTTGGTTTATCATTTGCAGGAAGCAAACCTTCCATGAAGTGATAGACTTTACCTTGCACATGAAAAGTGTAAACATCCCTACTATTCCGTATCAATTCACGATGATATTTTGCATCAAGTGAAGTAAAAGCGAAGTTGTTGTTATAAGTTCGGATGTTTCTTCGGAACTGATCACTTTCCTCATTAGCCTCAATAAAATACCTCTTAAGGGAATAACGGATTGACGGAGAAGAAAAAGATACTTCGCCCCCTGAGCAACAAGAGTTTGGAGGCTCTAAATGGAACTGGATAGCCCTATAGAATTGACAATCTGGAGCTTTAGGAAGAATAAATGCTAAGGGCTGGAATTTTCAGAACTCTATGAAAACAAGAAGCTGAGGGCCTCCGAGATAAGCTCTGGGCAGGCAAACAAGAGGCCAAATCAGTACCTTGAATAGAAGCAAAAGCTAATTGTTCAACGCCTAATTCATTGACTGTAAGAAACTGATTCGTAGGTTGTTTCTGATTGGCCTGTAGATAACGAAGAGGAAAAGCGGATTTTTTTTTTCTTTGAGCTCGAAACTCCCTCCTGCTGCAAAGAAGCTCAGACTTTTTGTCAGGAGCCATTTCAGCTTAACGCTGAAGACGCCTTGTATTTTTATCCATTTCACAACTAAAGCTTTATAATCTACACAGAGTAAAACGGCAAACATGCAAGAAGAGCTCTCAAAAACAAAATTTTTCTGATATAATATAATTTAATAGATAGATAGGGAGAAAAACTGAAAGTGGGAAACTTATAGAAAAAAAAAAAGAAAAAGCAAAGATTCAAAAACATCAAAAAGCTGCAACAACAATATTCTTCTTGTTCTTCTCTTCAGGAAATGAATCTTTTTACCTGTTTTGTCCTTCACTGTTCTTTTTTTTCCCTCCATCTTTTCTTTTTTCTTATATTAATATTGTTAATATTATTGTTTTGCTTCTTTTTCCTTTTCCAGAACAAGAACCAAACTAAATCCGTGAACTATCCTTTACTGAATTTTTTCTTGTTCTTCTTGTTTTCCTTCTCCCATCCTTTCGGCAATAAGAAGAGAATTTTCCTGAAAAAAAAATCCCTTTTTTATATATTATTATTTTTCTTATTTTGATTCTTCATTGCTTTCCCGAAAATTAAACGGAGCATTTCCTCAATAATAAATTTAAGAGGAAATGTTTCCTTTTTTCTTTTCTTTTTTTTTATCAGATGCAATCCTTTACTGGATTTTTTCTTTTTTTTCCTGTTTTCCTCCTCCCTTATGTGGAAGTAGAATAGTAGAATTTTCACAAACAAAAAATCTCTTTTTTATAGATTATTAATTTTCTTATTTTGCTTCTTTATTAATTTCCCAAAAGGAAAAAGGTGCATTTCCTGAATAATAAAAAGGAAATCTTTCCTCTTATCTTTTTTTTTTTTTTTTTTTGTGCAGTGCAATCCTTTATTGGATTTTTTGAAACTCTTCTTGTTTTCCTTCTCCCCTCCTTTCGGGAAGAAGAAAAGAATTTTCTTGAAAAAAAAATTCCCTTTTTTTATATATTATTAATTTTCTTATTTTGATTCTTTATTGCTTTCCCGAAAAGGAAAAGGAGCATTTCCTCAATAATAAATTTAAGAGGAAATGTTTCCTTTTTTTTGTTGGATGCAATCCTTTACTGGATTTTTTTTTTTGTTCTTCTTGTTTTCCTCCTTCCCTCTTTTGTGGAAGAAGAATATTAGAATTTTCACGAAGAAAAAAATCTCTTTTTTATAGATTATTAATTTTCTTATTTTGCTTCTTCATTCCTTTCCCAAAAGGAAAAAGGAACATTTCCTAAATAATAAAGAGGAAATCTTTCCTCTTATCTTTTTTTTTTTTTTTTGTGCAATGCAATCCTTTATTGGATTTTTTGAAACTCTTCTTGTTTTCCTTCTCCCCTCCTTTCGGGAAGAAGAAAAGAATTTTCCTGAAAAAAAAACCTTTTTTATATATTATTAATATTCTTATTTTGCTTCTTTATTCCTTTTCCAAAAGGGAAAAAGAACATTTCCTCAATAATACATTTAAGGGGAAATTTTTCCTCTTTTTTTTTTTATGCAATCTTTTATTGGATTTTTTCTTGTTCTTCTTATTTTCTTATTGTTTTCTTTCTCCCCTCCTTTTGGAAAGTAGAAGAAAAGAATTTTCCTGAATAATAAAAAATCTCTTTTTTATATATATTATTAATTTTCTTATTTTGCTTCTTCATTCTTTTCTCTAAAAGGAAAAGGAACATTTTCTGAATATAATAAATTTAAGAGGAAATTTCTCATCTTTTTTTTTTGTGGGATACAATCCTTTTAGTGGATTTTTTCTCGTTCTTCTTGTTTTGCTTCTCCCCCACTCTCAGGAAGAAGAATAGAATTTTCCTGAACAAAAAAATTAAAAAAAAAACTTTTAACTGAAATTCATCTCCTTCCTCTTTTGCCTTTTGCATGTTGGCTTTATGTTTTCATAAATTAAAAAAGAACATTTACTGAATAAATTTAAAAGGAAATCTTTCCTCTTTTTTTTCTTCAATCTTTTTACTGGGTTTTTCCTTGTTCTTCTTGTTATCCGTCTTCCTTCCTTTCGGGAAAAAGGAAAGAATTTTTTTTTGTACCTGTGTAATATATTTAATTTTTGTTCTTATTTTCTTATTTTGCTTCTCTGTTCCTTTCCCGAAGAAACAAGAAACATCTTTTGAAAAGATCTTCCAATTGTTCTATCAGCTTTTTTTGTCGAACTTTACTCTTTAACTGAAATTCTTCTTCTTCCTCTTCTTTATTTTTTTTCTTTCCCTTAAATTTTTCACTGCTGATTTTCCGAAAAAGAGAATAACATTTTCTTCTTTCCATTTCTTATGTTTCTTTTATCTTTTTTTTTATCCCATTTCTGAAGTACAACAAGAACATCTCTTAAACATTAAATTCTTTTTCTCATTATTCTTCTTACAGCTTCTTCTTCTTCTTCCCCTTTTCAGGAATTCTTCTTCTTCTTTTTTCTCTTTTGTTCCTTTTCCTCCTCTTAACTTTTTCTCTTATGTTATCAAGACGGAATCTCCGATCTTATTATTCTGGTATTTTTTTAGGAAGAGAGAAAAACCTTTTGACTGAATTGGTATGAAAGTATCTTGCACATGTGTTATTATTATTATTATTATTATTATTATTAATCTGCTTCTTTTTTTCTTCCGTCTTGATTTTCTTTGGGAAATGCTCCCGCCCCCCCTTTTCTTTTTTGTTGGAATGCAACCTTTTAACTGAATTGGGATAACAGTATCTTGCACATGTATTATTATTATTATTATTATTATTATTATTAATCTGCTTCTTTTTTTCTTCTGTCTTGATTTTTCTTCAAGAAATGCTCCCCTAAAAAAGAAAAGAGGAAGAAAAAATAAGCAACATAATAATTTAACACAAGAGAAAAAGTTAAGAAGGAGAAGAGCAAGAAAACAGTACACATAATGCTAGAAACCGGAGCATAAAAGGAATACATTTTTTTCTCATTCATCAGTAAAAAACATACATATATTTTAACTGCTGAGAAGCAACAAAAAAACGTACGAGCATGGATTGAGTAGGAACACAAAACGCAAGGGGGGGGGGAATGGTGGAAACGACAACATACAAAAAAAGAACATGAAAGCATAGGTGCTGATGAACACTAAAGCAAAGAGGAATGAAGAAAGAAGGCCAATAAAGCCGGAAACAGGAGCCTAAAAGGAATATATTTTTTTCTTATTTATCAGGAAAAAAACATACAAGCCTGGATTGAGTGGGAAAACAAAACGCAAGGGGGGAAAATTGTGGAAACAACAACATACAAAAAAAGAACATGAAAGCAAAGTTGATGAACATGAAAGCTGAGAGGAATGAAGAAAGGCCAACCAACTTGGACTGAATGAACAATGCAACAAGATTATATTTAGAGCAGCTTATCTAAACGAATGTAATAACTAACTTAAGAATATATATAATCTAAACAAATGAGTCTTAGTACTTTTTAGGGCCTCTATTTGTGATAAGAAAATTGGGAGACTCATCAGCTCTGTCCATACCTACCTACTACCTGCAAAGAAATACTATGCAAACTGTACTCCTGCTGGCAATATCTACATACTGGCTGTTTTTAATCTCAAACTAGCGGTTATTATAAAACTGTAGCTGCAGTAGGAAAGAAGACGATGTAACCTGACATTATTATATATTATATATAATATTAAAAAGAACAAAAGAAGTTAGGCATTCACATGAGTTGTACGTGGTAGGATGACCATGCTCAGTATTTCTTAATCAATTTATATAAGGTGTATAATGAGAAACTCTAGTTTTGTGATTCTGGATTTACTCTCGATGGAATCACAATAAAGTCACGTAATATTAAGTCATCTTAATTTAATAACATGGTCATAGTATTAGTTTGAATAAGGTTAGTTGGAGTGTCAAAAAATAAGAAAAAAAATTTTCATTACTAAGATTAAAAAAAAAAGGGAAGAGGAAAATATAGGAACCTCAGGCACTTTTTATCCTTTATATTTCTATCATATAATTCAAACATTTAATTTATTTCTACCCAAATACTCAAATTTCTTTATTTAACATGTAAAGATCTATCAAAACATTTGTCCAATCAAACAAGATCAGTTGCATATACACAGCTTCTCCTAATTTCTATATATTTTCGTATGTTTTAAAGAAAATCGAGAAATGAGTAAAATTTATCTCTGTTAACCATCTTGTCTTGAAATATGGTGAAAAATTCAAATTCCTGTCAAGCAAAAACTTGGGATCAAATGTGATGGGTATTAAAACAAATTCGTTGCCTTCGATACGTATGCTCTAGGTTAAAATGAACGACTATCTATTAGGATATAACGGACACAATAAATAAATTAATATAAGATTCTTTACCCAACAAATTTGAATAAATTAACTAAAGTACACTTATCAAAATCTTTTATGTAATAAAGTAATAGAGAGAAAAATTAATACTTTCTTGATTATTAAAAATTGAATAGGAAGTTCTTATCTGTAAACTAAAGAAGTAGAGGATTAGAAGAAAGACATGACATTACTTAGAATTTCTAAATAAGATTTTAAAATTCCGATGATCTTATTTGAAATTCCCATTACAACCATTTATATTCTCAAAAAATTTATTTAGAATTTCTATATAACCATTTAAAATTCTCGATGAAACTTTTAAATTTTCAACCATTATCCAATCAAGATAATGAATCTAACAAGTATTCTAAGCTCCTTCACTTCCTTTAATTTTAATGCCAATTTTACAACAATTGGTTTCATTGTCATCTTAAACTGCACTTGATTTCACACACATACATTCATACATACATACCTGCATACATGTATAGATGATATACACAGCTACGGTCTTCACTATCTCATTGCCAATCTCATCAAGGGAAAAAAAAAAAAAAAAAAAATTTGTCCCTGTAACGTTTCAAGTGGAATGGTTGAGTCCCAGCATTACCTCCCCGACATAAGGTTTACAAGACCTTGATTCCTGTAGAAGGAGCCAACGTCCCAGTCCTCTGTTGAGGATGAGAGTGTCATCAGTGCCACAACGATAGATCTCATGGTTGGCCGTAGTTGAGGATTTTCATGTGTGCAAACCTTGGCAAGCTGCGCCATCTGCATTAATGAAGACACCTCCTTTTAAGCAGCAGAAGAGAAATTTTGTTCAGGCTTTTAGCAAAGTTAAGAGATATATATTGGACCTTACGAACTGAGTCAAGGGGATAAGCATCTCCAAGACGTGGGTCGACCAGTTTGCAAAGACTGTCTTCTGGCTCTGACTGACTAAGCGCTTCTTCAAACTGCCATGAGATGCACAACAGCAATCAGTTTATAATCTAGAAAACACACTGCCCAAAAAGAATTGACATTCCCCTTTCTTCTAAGGGTAAAGCCTATTTGATAAATGAAAATGGGACTTTCAATTGCTGACAAGATCCACAGAATAACTCAGGGAACAGTTAGAAACTTACCAGAGCAACAAGGCCCTTTGATTCGGTAGCACTACTTCCCTTGACAATAGCCTCCTTGGCTGATATCAGTTCATAAAGGACAACACCAAATGCATAGACATCAACTTTAGGAGAAACATCCCCATACTGAGCATACCTGCACACAAGTAAGATGCGTATGTTTAGGCCATGTACACCATATGAAACCAGCGGACATCTACTATACAGAGAGGAATTATTCTTCTTGAACAAATGGGACAATTACTTCGTAATTCTGCATAAGCCTTTTGAAGAGGAATGTGCCAAATATGAATACGGATGTACTTGAACAAATAGTCTAGTCTAAAATCAGAATTCTAGTAACACGAATGAACCAAAGCATACAAACATATCCTCACCTTTTATAATTCAAACATTTTTAAACGCATCTCCACAATTATTGATCAAACACTTAAACATTGAACCTGTAATAATCTAAGAATGAAGTGAAGTGATTGAAAGTGCAAGACAAGTTGTTTTTGATTTATATATTTGGATCAAGCATCCTATTTTTGTATTTAAATGTTCGATTTCGTGTTAGATTTGCAATATACTAAATATTGTTAATACATTAATTCATTAAAGATGTTATTTTTGAGTTACTAAAAATGAGGTATATTTGTGTGTACTCGTCAAGCAAGGATTTGGAGGGAATTTTAAATTTGAATTGCAAAAGGGTTTTGAAGGGAAAAGGGGTTTTAAATTGCAGCTTCTCATTTTAAACATCACACATTGTGAAAGAACTCTGTATGTGAAAGAATTTCTTAAAAAAAAAAAAAATTAATAGAAGATAGAATATCACTAAAGAAAAGCAAATTTCAATTTCAGAGCAAGGGATGTGAACTCTGTCCATTTTGGTTCCTCCTACGAGATGGTTTCCAGTAATGATTATTTATGTACTATCCAAACCACAAAGCTTAAAGAAAAAGCCTTACTCTGGTGGCATGTAACCAAAAGTACCCACAAGTCGTGTGGGCAACGAGGAACTTCCAACCTCAGTCAATTTCGTTAAACCAAAATCAGCAACCTACCAAACAAATATTCAGGACCAATTACTTTAAGAAATGTTGGTAGTATAAAATCATTGCCTTCATACTACCTTTGCATGGAAGCTTTTGTCTATCAAAATGTTAGCTGATTTAATATCTCGATGGATGTAGACTGGCACTGTGTGCTCATGGATGTACTCAAGGCCTCTTGCTGAATCTAGAGCAATTTGCACCCTAGTTGACCATGGCAATGGGTCCCTTCCTGGAAAAGAGAGAAATGGATCTGAGAAATGAACGGTTCATGTATAAATGTTAATAAACATTGCATCGATAGCTAAGCTGTAACCTCACCTGATCCACGCAGATGTTGGCTCAAGTTTCCATTCTCAATATATTCATAAACAAGGAAAAGAGAACCCTCAACACAATATCCTATCAGGCGCACCTGCATTCCAAGTATTAGGAGAAAGAGAAAAAGAAAATAGAAAAAATTTTCATATGCTAGGAAACATGCCAGCCAGCTTATTAACATTATCTTAATGTAACAATCATCAAGGGTGTTCAACATATTGACCTCAAACTATATGCCCAATTTAGAATATCCAATATCATGAGGATTTCAAAATATAAACGTCTTTAAATTACCAAATGGAAAATAAGGTGTTTGATAATTGAAAATGAACGCCGAGTTGGTGCTACATTGAAATCCACTTGGTAGTATCTCTTTGATTCATATGAATTATGAATTCTCTATTTTGGTACTGCCACCAGTCCAATACTTCACATCCATATTTATATGTCGAATGTAAGAAATGAAGGTTAATCTGGCTACTTACCTACCCATGGTTAAATAATCAAGTCAAATGGGGATGCTCAAATCCAGATGAAGGGAGTATTTACTATTTCTCTATGAATCTAATTTAATTATAAAAAAGTGTTTCATTTCTAGTTGCTTCAATATAATCAAAACGGTCTCACTTAAAAGTTAACCACAGGATTACTTCTCTAATCGAGCAATTAATTACTTAGCACCTTCATCCTACTAGCTTTCTTCTTTCAATTTCCCTGGGTGGATAGATCTGCATTTGCACATAGCACATGACAGGTGGTTGCGAGCTCTATGAAGGTAAACACAGTACTCTAAAGAATGTTTTTCCCATTTATGTTCTTATGCTTTTCAGGAACTTACTGCCTGAACTTATCTCCCTTCTTAGCAAACAAACTCTCGCAGAAAGCTATTTAAGACCAACATCTGAAGACAAATATATCAAGAAGCAAACCCTAGGAAGGTTGCATTTGCAATATTATAAATCATAATGCCAAAAAGTATTTGTTTAGATTATGGTGAATATGAACATGAAATGCGGATATATGCACCCCCAAAACCACTAAGTACACCCCCATTGTTAAATTTACCCCCTAAAATACCAAATACACCCCTCTAAATTACTAAAATATCCTATCTTAAAAAACCCTTCAAAACACTAAGTACACCCCCCTTCTTCCCCTCTTTCTCTCTTTCCTTGTTTTCTTTCTTTCCCTCTTCTTCCTTCCCACATCACAACAGCCCTGCCCTCCACCGCCACCGGTGCCCCCCTCCAGCCAGCCAAGGCTGCCAGCACCGGTGCCCCCGCCGCCGCCCCCACCATCCTCAGCTTGCATCGCTGCTCCTTGCAAAAAGCCCAAAATGGTATTTTTTTTTTTTAATGTTGGAATCATTACCCTGTAAATATATCAGATTTGGATAATTCCGCCTCTGTGGTTGTGGGGAATTGATCTGGGCATGATATATGTGGCCAATATAAGTAAGCCATACTCTTTAGCTTTCTTTCTTGAAAATAGTTTCATTACTTGCTACTGTCAATTTGAATAGGGAATGATTTTGTTCACTATTAATTTACTTGCTACTGTCAGTTTGAATAGTGAATGATTACGTGACTAGGACCTTAAGATAATCTAGTTTTTTGTTTATAAAGATTATGTTTCTGTTGAGGTTATTTTATGATAAATGATAGCGTTATCTGTCAGGTATTTGAAGGTATATTATAGAAGGAAGGATGGCCCATCCTAAAGTAGGTCGAGAGGCACCCACAGCATCCACACGGGCCAGGCGGACTGGAGCATCATCATCTTCAGCTTATGATGCAGAAGACATTCCTCATCCTTCCTTGATTTATGAGGAAGTTGCTCCAGCATCTCCAATTACAGAGGATCCCAAGCAAGAGGTTACGGCACCCTTTGAGAAGTTGCGATGTGGTGGTGAATGGGTTTCTTAGGAGTGTTTGTTTTCATATGCTTGTAAAGGATTGCGGACTCTATCCATTATGCACTAGTGTGATGTAATGTATATTGTTCTTTCATAGTTAGGATATTGTAATGCATATTGTATTAATGACGTTTATGCTATTGTAATGCATATTGTATTATTGGTGTTGACGTTGTTAATGATGTTTATGAAGTGCATTTCTTTCTTACCATTGTCTATGTTATTGTTACTTGTTTGGAAAGGTATACGGAGTTCCATGTGAATGATGTTTACATTGCATTTCAATTCTACATTTTTGATACTTTTGAATCATGGGGTTGCTCTTGATAAACTAAGTAGCTCATTGTTATATTTAAGTGTAAAATTGCATAATACAACGAACACAACTTGTATGCCAAAGAACATTTTGAATCTCACTTCTAAAAATGTGATCGGGAAAAAAGTCAGCTAGGTTGGGCTGACTTATCTTAAGAGTGGTCAGCCTGGACTGGCAGACCAAAATTAAGGCTGGTCAGCCTTAGCTGGCTCTGATTCACTGACTTATGTGTCAAATAGAAAAGGGAAAAAAAGTAAGAAACAACAAAAAATCAAGTTTTAATCTTATCCATTTATCTTCTTTTGAATAGGATGATACATAATCATCTCCCATTTTGAGCTTGAGGTAAGGAAGTTGAAGATTTTGCAATGCCCAAAGCTTAGAGATATGTTTTGTAGGAAAACATTTTTTTTGCAGATATATGGTATTCATATGGAAGAAGGGTATGTACTTAACAATTCCATTTCTCATTTTTTTTGTTTACAAAGGCTATTCTTGTCTTTTCCAATTCACTCATTTATACCATTTAATTTTAGGGGGTGTATTTAGTGGTTTTGGGGGTGCATATATCCGCACCCAATGGTTAAACCAGTAACATTTAAGAGCTACATCAAGTAACAACAGATAGATGGTTTGCAACAATAAAAAAACTAATAAATCCACCATAAGAAATGTAAAATACATAGCACTACTAGAATAAAACAGCAGAAAGATTCCTAAATGATTGAAATTCTAAATCAGAATATTTGGTTTGAAGAAAATTAGCTTTGGACGAACTGACAGTGAGACAGACTTCGATAGCCACAAAAGTCTTTTAGAAACTTAGTTGGACTAAGAAATAGAAAAGAAGATTGAACAAGATTTTGATTGTATGGATGATTTTAGATAAACTAGTAGAAAAAGCTGCTGATAGCAAAGAAAGTAAAATTGGAAAATATCTTTTCATATATGTTTCACTTAATTGTCAATGCACAACATAGTTGGCTATGAGACAAACATATAGTTGACTGGGAAAGAGCTGTGGTTTTGTTGTAGGAAACTCAACATTCACGGTAAATAATGCCATTTGTGCATGAGATAATTCCTTACCAGATTCAGGTGATGAACCCGTGTCAAAACATTCAGTTCAGCAAGAAACTCTCTTGTTGCTTGCATATCCATTTTCTTGATAGCAGCTCTCTGCACCAAAACTTTAATGTATGAGCAAAATATCCATTGTACAACATTACAGATTTGAAGTTTTTAAATATGACCAAAATCTATTCACATATGTTTGTCTTGGTTATGTTATATTGCCGCTTCATTTTCTAGGTTATCTCTAAAAATAGATCTAATCAACCTAACTATGCTATAGATTTTTATATTTTTCTTCACATTCATCATGAACAGGTAAAAGGACTACAATAAAGAAGGCTTACTGCATAACCTTAACTAGTAAATGTAAATATACATGTTTCTGTTAGACGAATTTACTTTTTCATTTTATGGAATATACATAAATAATGACCACAAACCTCGCCTCTGAGTTCAGCATAGTAAACGGCCCCAAATCCTCCTTCACCAATCTTATTAGAAATGCTGAAATTATCAGTAGCATTTGCAAGCTCCTCATAGGAGAACTCAACTGATTTGTCAACAGTGATGCCTGGAGCAGCACCTTCTGGAACACCCATAGAGTCTGGAGTTTTATCTGTGAGGATCGAGAGAGTAAGCCAACAGAGAACAGAATATTATTGACCAAATACAAAGATTACATTTTTTTATCATCAAGAGCAGAAGTAATATGAACTTCAGAAACAATAACAACATTCAAATCCAAAATATACTCTGTTAGTTTTGAAATTTGAAAATGAAAATTAGTTTACATATTGGTGATTTCAAATAGAAAACTAAATAAAATAATGAGGAAAAAATTACCAATCTGAAAATACCACCAGAAGATCAGCATAAGTAGGCAAATAAGGGATCATATCAGACACACACAAGTCTACATTTTGGTGAGGTTAATAGTTCAGCGAAAAAGAGGCAAAAAAGAGGATGATATTTCATAAAGTACCTAATTACGTCCACAAATAATTGAAAATATCATTAGCTCCAAATTTCCTATTTCTGGAACTCCTTTTTATTTTCCTTCTGAAATTTATAGGAATTTGGACACTCATCCCATTTGTATTTTTGTGAACCACATCTTTGAAGAGGACCCTAAAAGAGCTTAGATGATTAAACACTAAAATTTAAGTTCCACCTTTCATTTGTTTAGAGAAGTCTATTGATCAATTCCTACTTGTCGTCTTCTCTTCTATTCTCCCATGATACCTCGTTTAACATCTAGGGCAACACCAGTAACATGCCTCAGCCTGGGAAATCAATCCAAGAAAATTTGCATTTAAAATCACACATAAACCATAATCTAACTCTGGGAAAGTTTGGACATTATATTTCAATCAGATATACGTTCGGCGACAGTGGGCCACAAACTATTGGTGTAGAAGGTATACTATGATGATTAAAAAATAAATACTAATAAAAAAAATCTAAGGTTATTTGTGTTCGGTGAGGATATAGGTTTCCAGCTCACCGTGGGAGTAATTACATATCATTCAATAATAAAAGCAACCCCCCAAAAGACTCAGCAATGTCATGCTTACATAAAGCAAGCAGGGAAGCGGGAAAGACTCAGCAATGATGATGTGTTGCATTTCTGACTAGGTCTTTCCACCCCATACAGGCTAACAGAACCACAGAAATTACTTCTTTCTACTCTGGAAGTAATAAACAGGGCTCACTACCTCTGAATATACACTAACTGAATCAATTCAAAAAAATGAAACCTTGAGCCTTCCTGCACCACCCCATTCCACTAACTTCTAGTCTAACTGAAATTCAGAATGGTCAGGATTAACCTCATAAAAGGAGCCCTTTCAGATGTCGATAATTGTAGAAGGGAAGTTTCAAATGGATCATATCATGGTGACAAGCATCTCGTATTTTCACACATTTCACTCTCTAAAACAGGTTTAATCCGAAAAGCATTATATGAATATTGGCCATCCTCTCTTTTGGTTCAATGTCTACCCCCCTGCAATGAATTCCAAAACATCTATACAAACTTCACTTTCAGCAACTATGATCAAGAGGTATAAGGAGTAGAGGCAAGTTCATTAATTATGTATCACTGGAATCATTCCAATCCAATAAACCAATTCCTCTGACTCCAAATAAATAGAACTGTAAGGATCTCATATTAGGCACTTTTTCTATTTCCGGCGGATCAATAGTGAATGTCGACAAATAACCTTAAACTAATTTATCCATAATAAAACCAATTCTTAGTTTCGAGAACAAAATTTTAAAGTTTCAGAGGACATGTTGCAGCTAAAGAATGCGGTGCATACCTGCACAGATTTTTCAAAGCAAATATTTAATCATTCTTCATTGAGGTGTTCCGAACAAGAGGTATATTGACACCCAAACTAAAAACTCAAGCACTAAGTTTTCAACATAACTAACAGAAGAACAAAGTTGTTAAATTTCTACAATGAATGGCAGAAATCAGAACAAGCGACATGTAGGGGGCTGTGGCATGCCAGAAATCCATGGCAGTGCCATGGTAGTGTAGTGTTTCATGGCAGTTATGGTGACTCCGGTGACCTAAATTACTCAAAAGTCCCTATAAAACCTTCTTTAAATTGAGTCAGTATATTCTTATTTTGGTTTATTGAGTTAATTGTCCTAAGATATAAAACCTTACAAATTTGTCTGACTTAATCTCGGTTTCACTTTGCTCCCGCTGCTGCTACCTCTACTCCCTCTTTCAGATTTCTTCAGGTATATATATATATATTTCGAGATTCCTTCTTCCTTCTCCCCTAGTTCCTTGTTCTTCCTGCTTTTATCTTTTACTGATTTCCGTTTCTGGATTTTCCTCCTTTTCTCTTCTGCTGATTTTTTTTCCTGCCATCTCATTGATCTTTTTCTTCGAGAATTTTATCAAAATTTTTGATTTCAGGATCTTTTTTTTTCCTTCAATTTTTTCTACAGTGTCTCAGCTAATGTTCTGCAAAATATCTTGTAATAGATTAGTCTGATTATATTTATTAATCTTATTTTCTATTGTCATTTTATATGAATTTTGAATTAGTTTTATTATGATTATTATAATGTTATATTTCAATTTGTTTTCAATTGGCTGCCATCCATCCCTCATTTCCTCCATCCACTCTCCGCCATTTGTCATGACAGTTTTTTGGCAAATCAACGTAGACAACCATCCTCTATTGACAACTTTGCAAAAAACGTCGATAAAGTATCTGAATAAGAGGTGGGTATTAAGTGCTTGTGGGGTGTTTGTCCATAGCATGAAGCGAGAGAAAGAGAACTAGCAAGAAGCACCTTGTTGAGATTGATCAGATGCCATGGAGAGAAGAGCAATCCCCTGGACCTTCTTCTTTCGGTAAATTGTCATAAACAAGCAGCCTACTAAGAGCAGTCCTCCTACTACTCCAATACATATACCAGCTATAGCTCCTGCTGACAATCCTGATTATACAGAAGGAAAGAAAAGTACAATGGCAAAAGAATTCTAGTGTCACCATTCCATCTGTTCAATAGCTGGAAAATCATGAAAGACAATTCTGAACCAATGGGAAAAACGTAACACCTGTGCTGCAAAATAGAGAAGCAAAGATACATAAAAACTGTTGTTAAAATTCATGAATGGGCTCGAGGGGAAAAAATATTAGTTTAAAACCCAGAAAAGTACACAAGAATGCTACCTGGATGTTAGGGGCCGATAACTTCCATTCTCATCTGCAAAAAAGTTAAAAGAATTTAGTAAGAGATGTGACATTTTGAACAGATAGTGTCAACTCAATCCGTGAGATGTTTTTACATTTTATAGAACCGTGATATTGTGAACAGATAGTGTCAATTTAAAATACATCTGTAAGATGTTTTCACCATTTATAGAACTGTGAAAGTAACAGTTCTTGGTAACATCAATAACACTAGAGTAGTTAATTCATACAAATGAAAATACTTGGCATATAATCTGGAAATATAAATAAACTCCATTCATCCATTTAACCAGAAGCATATTTTAGGTCCAAGGGCAGTACATAAATGACTACTGAATCTACTGATGCCATTTGATGCTTGGATATCTAAACAATACCACAACAGAATGCAATTCAGGAAAAGTACAAATTGTCAGGACGAAAGATCCCTTCATAAGCTTTCTCAGGGACAGCATTCTTTTATCAAAAATGAAACAGAAAAGAGGTTGCAGTCAATAACTTCTTCAAACTATAAATACAATTGTTTTCTCACAACATATAGTTAGGGAAACATAAAGAATTTCTGATTTCCTTCATTCAATGACATTACAACTCAATAGCCATCAAAGTCATTAGTTCTTTGGATGAGAAGAATAGCAAATAATATGAGAAATTAGTGTGAACCCTGCAAGTCAAAACATGGAAAACCAAGATCAATTAGGATAGGGCTAATTTCCCCAAGTATTGGCCTCAAATAGGCATAAGTATTACTATGACCGCTAAAGTTGTATGATTTTTTTCAATTTGACCATTCAACTTTCAAACATGTCAATTTGACCACTAGACTTTGAAAATTTATCAATTTGACCATTACAAGATTAAATCCTTTAAAAATTTTCACAAAGTTGAATGGTGAAATTGACAAAACTTACAATGTTAAATGGCTAAATTAAGAAATCAAACAAATTTAAATGACTAAATTGCAAATCTCATCAAGTTAAATGGTCAAATTGACACATTTAAAAATTGAGTGGTTAAATTGAAAAAATCATAAAACTTCAGCGGTCATATTGATACTTATGCCACCTCAAATCTCCAGATCAAAGAAATTAGAGCCTTTGATGAAACCAAAACCATGAACCCTACAGAAAATCAAGCCCTCACTACAAAATGTTAGGTAGTCCACAAAGGAACCCAAAAAAGAATTCTCACAAATATAATTAATTTACAAGCAAGATCTTATATAAGAATGAATTATAATAATTGGAAGCTTAATAAAGGATTAGGCTCTTTGACAAATAAGGATTACCTAGAACTATACTAAAATAACATCCTAACATCATTAGGACTCAAAAAATAAATAAAACTCAATTATGTCCATTTTCTAAAATCATTAGAGATCCTATAGAAAATAACAAAGAAACAATAATATTATCTTCATAAAATATCGTGGCTACATTTATAAGTCTCGAATTTGAGATACGATGAAGATAAGTGAAAACCTATTAATCCTTGGATGGGGCATAGGGAGGATTAGGATAAGGGTAGGTGTAAAAAGTAAAAAAATAAATAATGGAAATAATATTTCAAAAATTATTAAATAATAAATTTAAAAAAATGAACGCAGCACCCATCGAAGCAGAAAAACAAGTTGAAACATGTTACAAATTTATTCTTGTTACTCCCAATATCACTTATTGCAAAACTTCTTATCATATTCTTGATATATGAACAACTTTAAACTTTTCTTCTATTTCAATTAGACCATTTTCATTTTTCATGACATAGCAATGATCAACAAACTAAAATGCTAAACAACCAAGGAAAAACAAACTTCAGAAGTCTAGCAAGACATGGAAGACAAAAAAGTGGTTAATCTACATATGCCTCAAAAATTAAATCAAAAACTGTAATCTAGTCATCCAACAATGTCCTTTACTTGGGACCTGCTAAAGAAAAGGTCTTGCACGACAAAAGGAAAAACAGTGCACAGTCCCGTACCCACTCCAAATTCAGAGTCTGAACCAGCAAGATACCTTGAATATTAAGTAATGTAAGCAAAAAAATCTTGTAATAAAAAATAACAATAAGTAGAAACAACTTACGGGCATTGAATTTTCAAGACTTATGCCATTTCCTCCAAACAGAGAAAGATAGGCACTTGTTTTGCAGTTCACTGATTTTAAGGAAAATCCACTTTTAAGAGAGCAGAATTGTAAGACAACCGAGCACGCCAAACCCCAAGGACTAGGCTCAAATTGAAGAATAGAAATAGAACCTTGATTCAAGACATTAACCATTCCAATAAACGGCAAAAATTCAAATTTCAAACAGAGGCTCTACCAGTGGTAGCATGGTAGCACCCACAGCCAAGTTGACAACAGAACCTAGACCCATTTTCATCTATCATGTCATATTCTTAGATATTCGTTCTGGGATGGTATATCAACCCAGTAGACTCAAATAAGAAGAACTTCTAGTTTGATTCAAGCTCAATCATAAACTAACATTGCATAAGGGGGTTCACATCAAACAGGAAAAGAAGACGAGCAATATCATAAATTTGAAGTCCGAAAATTGGATGAGATTATTTCTTTCATTAGTGAACTGGTCAAACTACTTTTCAGAGTTACCTTTTCCCGGAATGAACAGTAACCCATTTGCTGAGCTGAAATTAGCAGTAGGATTATAGCTGCTGATAACGTCTGAAGTCAAGTTATTTGTGGCAGCCACGGATTGCAAAGAGTCCCCAGCCTTTATGGGATAAGTAATAAACAACCCATAATCTTTATTTATGGCGCTATCTCCGCAGTAGCAATTAACAATCACATTCAAGAAACCATTATCTGGGATATTAGTATCCGAATAGGTATTATTAGTCTGTAACGAAGCAACAGTAGTCAAATTTGAATAATTCGTCGCAACTCGCCCATAGTTGTCTCCTGATCGTATTGTGTAATTGAAGATATGGCCTAAAAATTCATTCCTGATGCAACCACACGATAAAGGGATGCTGATTGCAGTACCCGCTATGACGGTATCCTGGTCTGGGATTTGGGGATTGTATCTACGGATTTCAGGAATTGTAGTGTCGAAAAGGTCAGAAATAAAGGTTAAATCAGAGCCGCGCCAAACAGTGAAGGAGGCAAAGGCCAAATCGCAGACTCTGCCACAGCGGCAGTTAACAAGTGAGATTCTTATGGAGATTGTTAGGAGGAGTAACAATAAAGAGACGTTGGTTAATCTGCGTTTGAACAAGAAGACCATGATTGGGTTGAAAACATAAGAGAATTGCACAGGTAAGGAGAAGAGAGCTTGGGTTTTGTGGAGAGGGAAGGAGAAAGAAGAAGAAAATATTTGGAAACAGCGTGTCTGAGTTTTCCATTATTCCATTCAACGAGTTGACTGAGTCCCTTTTCTGCTACTATCCCGGGGCCCTCTTTTATTACATAATAACAATAATAATAAATAAATAAATAATAATGTAAACTACAACAAAAAACCGGCGGGCATTTGGGACAATAATTTTAAAAAATATTTATTTATACAGATAAGTATTGTTAGAAATTAATCCTCTTAACCCATTATTTCTGCTTGTCAAAATTGAAAAAATACTTTTTTTATGAGGAGACGACAAGTTGACAAGCTGTATTCTCAAAAAGTTGACTAATTAATGCTTTCTCTGAATTCACTGAATAGTTTAAATTTTTTAATTGAAAAAAATGCAAAATTAATAAGAAATTAAGTTTAGTAAAAGAATATTTTAACGATAGTCTCAGGTTTTCAAGGAGAAGCACTTAACCTAAAAGCACCAAAAAAGGGTAAGATAGAAATTGTTGTTCACGTTATTGAGACTATTTGTTCCGACCCAATCCAAAATCTAATTCCCAAACATAATAAGTATTGAACTCTAAGCCTTCATTACTAATGGATAGAGCTCAATTTGGTGTCCGCGTCATCCCAATTGTCATGATTCTTGCAAGAACAACTAGAAAGATAAGATTATCGAATCTGCCTGTTGCCATGAGAATAACTCCACTGCCTAAGTTAGTTTATTGACCTTAGAGAAAGAGTACAAGAGAATTCAAAAGTGAATTAATCTTTGACCATTAGTGTGATCAATGTGTATTAAGAGGAAAATAAATTCCCTTTTTTGGTTGTATTTACCTTGTTTTAGTTGATTTCAATCTCATGTAATTAGGCATTGATTGTGAGATTGTATCCCTCCAATCTCTCTTGATATTATGGAGTTTCCTGGTAAGAAAGCAGTATTTTTATACACGTTTGCTCCACAGAACTATCATGACTTGGAGCTTGACCTCAAGTTTGAAAACAGGAGCTCTTGTGTTCCTAAAGAAGGAAATCCTAGGTTGTGGGCTGTGAGTAACGAGTTACAAGTCAAGGATGGTAGGTTGTTGTCCAGGAATTGCAGGTCGTATGTCACGACTATGAGCATGTCTTTTAATAGGTCATGTTGACGTTTATTTATCAACCTAAGAGGTCTTGATCCATTGTGAAATTGTCAGGTCATTTAGATAAAGTCATTCGGGTTAATGCCCATGTATCCATTATTATCCCTTTTTTAGGCTAAGCAACCTTGAAGCTCGGGGGCACCTAAAATCTGGACCAACCCTAGTTGAGAAGTCGTGCCTTTCTACATAACGACTACTTTTTAGCAACCATTCAGCCTAGGTAGAGCCTTTTCGTAACCAAAGAGTCACCATCCGGTCGATATAAATATTCGAGATTTAGGTTTTCTGAACTTTACAAAACTCTCAAAACCTTCTCTACAATATGAAAATTTCTATGGTTATCGAACTCCTTTGTTTTCTAATATTGTTCTAAGTGTTCTTAACCTTCTCCCCTTCCTACTTTATCAACATCATCACCCAGTGAATTTTGTCTCTTTTCTTGTTTAATTTTTCAGATAATCATATCTTCTACTCCTTCCGGAAACCCCGACTTTGCCCCTAACAACGAAATCTTCTACCTTCCACCTGCGAACGAATCTGCAGAGGTGGTCTTTAGTAGAATGTTGAGTCCCGGCGAAATTGAAGCTTGTGGGCCTTACTTTTGAAATTTCTTTGGAAAGCGTTAGAAGTATCCGAGAGGAGACGAATTATTCGATGATGATTTGGTTGTTACAGCCACCAACTTGTGCAATAATAACATCTAGGCAGACTATATTGTAGTCTATGAGGCCAAGCTCAAGGGAGGAAGTATTTTGCCTTTTCTTCATCCCCGGTTCCTTGACATTGTATACTTTTGGAACATTCCTCTTGCCCAACTAGTCCCCAACTCAATTAGAATGATCACTGTCTTTATTGCAACCTGCCATTTATACTGCCTCCTAGTATATCTAGAACTATTTAGGTTTTTCTTCAAAATTGGGGTATCATCTACCCTTGCCAAATCTGGTCTTGGCTATTTCCAATTCACACAAAGACATAAACTTGTTAGACCCTTCCAATTCTATGTAGGTCCATGGAAGAGGTTTTTCCTTTATGCCAAGCTTCTTAAATAACTTCGCCGACATAGGAATTTTCCTAACAAGAATTTGGACAAAAGCTTTTCCAATTAACTCCCAAACTTAAGCGGAGACGTTGCGGATGCCAGGGACTTTCTTTTAGGTCTTATAGAATCTAAGACCGCTTATAAAATAGGTTGTGAGGGACATGTTCGGGACTCTCGTTTCTTGGTTTGCTAGGGTCTAGGGGATTCGGAGTTCAGTAACCTTCCAAACCTTGGGAGAGAGTTCATGATTCTATTCAAGAGTAGAAATCTTAACTCCTTTGTTTATTTTTTTTTCTGCTTTTTGTTATATAACGCTTTGACTAACTCCAATTTTGTTTGTTATTACGACCCAATATAAGAACTTTGCAATCCTTTCTAGTCAACAAGAGAAACCTGTCACCACGGTTTTTGAGAGTCAGCCAGAAATAGCTCCAAAGCTTCAGCAACGGAACCCTCTCCCTAGGTTTGATCAAAGAAGGTGCAAGTCATTACTAAAGAGAGAATCACATCTAGAAGAGCTTGAGAAGGGCCATCAGACTCTTAGTGACCTGCTAAGGTCACAATGGCATCCGAGTCTCCATCTCCAGTGCTTGCACTTCCTCCTCCTCCAGCTTAAAGATCCAAACCTTTGCAAACTTCAACTGTTTCCACCAAGGATAATAAAAACCAGTCTAAGGTCGTTGAACTTGTTGGCTGTGCCATTGAAGATCTTGCCAAGGATGTAGGATGTTGGGCACGGAGCTCTTGACAGCTCAAATTACTGAGTAAATTAAAAGATGGGTTCCAGAGATCGCCCTGAAGTGCACTCCTTCTCTGGACCTCAAGATCAGTCAAAAGCTTATTGATGAGGAGTTTAGTAAACACATTGCTCCCCTTCATTCTTCTGTAAGTTCTTTTTTTTTTTTACTTCATTTGACAAGTATCTCTCCGTTGTAAATATCAAACTTTCCTTTCTTTTGTACTATGCAAAGCCACATCCTGATTGGTGAACAAATTAGGAGGGACCTCGCCAAACATGAGAAAGACAGAGAGTTCTCCCAATTGGTTGAAGGTCTCCAAGAGACCAAGGTTAAGCTAGAGCAAGAAAGAGATAGTTTGAAAAGGTTTTGCATCCAAGGCCAGAGGGACCTAGAGGTCACCAATGAGCTACTCAGGAAGAACACCTAACTACTTGACCAAAGTAGGGATGCTAACAAAAAGGTCATTGTCTACAATGAGTAGTTGGAGAAGAAAACTGGATTCAACGAGTATGTGAATCCAGACTTCACCAAGGCTCTAGTTGAGATGATGGCGAGTGATGAAGTCCATGAGGATGAACTCCAAACTTGATTGATTAATTCAACAAGGATGTAGATTTCAAGGAATTAGAGCTCTAAACTTCTCCAATCTTCAGGGCTTATGTGGAGAGACTGTTGTAGCCCATAGCTATCTCTATTAATGTGGAGCTCTTCAACCGCCTCCAGGAGCTTAGTCATGGGTTAAAGCTTAACCCAAACATGCATGCGGGACTTTACCACCATCATCTTGCCCAATCTACACTGAACTAAAATCAGGGTGGTTAAGAAAGGGAGGGGAGCATGTCACCGCTACTCCAACAAAAGAGGAGCTCAGCCCACAGAGCAAATAGTGGCCGCTAAGTAAGTCGTGACTGAGAAGGATGCTTTGGCCACCAAGGAAGTTGCAACTATTGAGGAGGTCATACCAATCCCAACCAACTTTAAGATCCTGGCTGGCCAAGATGTTGATGTTGATCCCTCAAGTAAACCTGTTTTGGTCCATCCTAGTTTTGAGTACTCATTTATTGTAACTGAATTATCCTTTGATGAAGTTCTCTGGAATTTCTAGGTTGCTCATGTAGGTCGTGGATGATGGAGATCAAGGAGCTACTCAAACATTGATTATAGCTACTTGGATGCCACGAAGGAATTCTACCTTAGAGATATCCTTTATGGAAGAATTGAGACTTTCAAAGCTCAACATTTCAAGATTAAGAAATAAATGGAGTCATCAGTGTGCAACAAACTCGAGTTTGAAGCCAAGTTTGAAAGTACTAAACTTAATGAAGATTATGAGATCAAAGATAGATGGAATAACTGCTCTTTTGGAAGCTTAGGTAACTTGAAATAGGCTAAGAAAACTCCAAGAAAAGTATGGTTTAAAAAGGCTTCAAGTTGGCATGGAGCATTGCAAGAAAATGGCGAAGAAATGGAGTGCAAACAAATCTTTCTGGCACCCGCTAAGTTCCATTATATGTAGGCCAAACTTCCACAGCAATTTTCAACTGCAAACCAAGGACCTACTAATGCTAGAGCAGGTGCTCTGTCCGTCATTAGCCTCTAGTCATTCGAATCCGATTGCTTCCTTTCTTGTAGCTTCTTTTATTTGGTTATTGATCAAGGGCCTTTTGTATAATTAATACCCTTGGACATTTGTATTGGGGTTAGGCTGACCCAAAACACTATAAATAGCTTCTCATCTTGTATTCCAAACAAATTTCCAACTATTCAAAACATTTCTCTGCACCTTGAGTGTTAGAATAAGACTTAGGTCTTTTCTTTGTGATATTCTTCCATTACTCTTCTGGGGTTCTTAGATAATTACACTAGGGCTATCAATCACTAGGGGATTAGGGTATTTGATTAGTCTTCAAAATCAAGATAATGGTTGATGAGAGTTTCATCTCACAAGTCATTCTTACTAAACCAAAGCAAACCCTGGGTGAAATCCTGTCTTTTGGTGTGATTTATGTGTATGACATTTCTCTCCAAAAAGAGAAGAATCACATCAGTGGAGCTCCAATACTTGAAGTCATTCCTATTGCAGTTGTGGATCCTAGGTCCCTGGCATAGCTCTGGAGAAAGAGATAATTTAGGAGAGAACTGTTGATGATTCAAATATTCCTCTTACCCCTAGCTCTACTGAATCTGTCGGAGAGGGTGATAAGTAGAGGTCTCTAAGATGCTTTAGAAGCTCTCTTCTTCTTCTATGCTCATATGAGCTTTCTTTTAGAGTGTAAAAAATAAATGCTATTAGAGCTTTTACATATTTTGTCTTTTTTTTATTTTTTGCACCCAACAATACTATTGTAGGAGGTCTAGCAATAGACTTGAACTTATCCTAATCAAAAGCAATACATCTTGACTCTCATATATATATATATATATATATAAAGAGATAGAAATACAAGTAGAAAGAAAAGATCAGGCATAAAACCTTTTCAAGTGACAAGCATTCTATGGCCTCAAAAGTTATCTTCCTTCAAGATCTGCAAGTCTGTAATTCCCTCCTTTGCGGACCTCTAGGATAAGATAAGGACCTTCCCAATTTTCTTGCAATTCAGAGAGTTGACCTTCTTTACCTACATCTGACCTTTTGAGAACCATGTCTCATACTACAAATCTTCTTTCTTTCACTCTTTTGTTGAAAAAATTTGTCACTTGTCTTTTATATCTCATGTTTACTTCCAAAGCACTGTTTCTGGCTTTTTCAAAGAGATCAAGACATGCCCTTCTCTTCCTCTCATTTAAGACCTAATTATATTAAGGAAGTCATAGAGTTCTCATGCGCCAGCTTCTACAAGAAGTACAGCTTCTAAGTTAAAACATAAACTAAAAGGAGTTTCTCTAGTAGCCTTCCTGGGTGTCGCCTTATATGCCCAGAGTATACTTGGAATTTCTTCTAGCTAAGACGTCTTATGACATTCTTTCTCCAATCCTGTTAATGTCTTCTTGAGACTTCCAAAACTATTTCTATTTGTGACTTCTACCAAACCATTTCCTTGTAGATAAGCTACTAAGGTTAATCCCTGTTCAATTCCCAGATTTTCACAAAAGGTCTTGAAAGGATCTCCTATAAATTGTCTTCTAATATTTGAAATAATAACTCTTGGCACTCTAAATTTGCATAAAATGTTTCTCCACTTGAAGGATTGTACTGTCTGTGAAGATATTAATGAATTAAGGCCACCAGTAGACCTCTTCCAAGTATTGATCGGAGGGAGCCTAGAGAGGGTACAAATATTACAATTTTTTTAATTTTAGAACTCGTGAGTTGTCTGTTCTGTAATCACAAGCAGGAATCTCAGACCACTGCCTCTATTTGATCACACGAATGGTCGCCCTTGGATCGTCACACAAACCGGGGTTTGGCTTCAATTGTGACTATTTTCTCTCTCAATTTTCTTTTTCGTTTTCAGGTGTTGTATCACTTTTCTTAGACTCTTTGATATAAAAAAAGACCCGTCATACAGAGAAAAGATAAAATAACCCCAAAAGACTTTGTGATAAGAAGTTTGCTGAATTCTCATTTGAATTCAAACGAGCGGCTTATCAGGGAGATCCTAAATTTGTCTAGGTTCAATAAACCTGGAAAATTATGATTTAATACATAATTAACTCTTAATTATGTTTTGGGCTTTATATCTATTCATAAATTAGCCTAAACAAGTTTAGCTAATTATGTTTAGGTCCCCAAACTTGATATTGCCCCTTAAGCGACACGTTATGAATGTGTGACCTAATAGGTCCTCACAGAATTGGCTTTCGATATAAACAACATTTAATGTCATGTACAATGAGCACTGTCTAGCAGCACATCATTGCAAACTAATTAAAGTGAATGTTTGTGACAAGACAAAATCTTCTGTGGTAAGCACATGTCTTAATCTCTTTGTCCAGGAAGTCATAATTGAACACGAGTCGTGGAATATGTCATACCCGTAAAGTTCAATTTCTCAATTTTCGGCTCCAAGTAGACTAACTAAATCGAATAAGATAAATATCTCATATCTACTTATTCAAGCATGGCTATGCATTTCATAGTCTCACTCTACCAAAATTGCCAGACAACTCTAATGTTATATAAGAGGGACAAATCCTATCTTGATCATTCAACATTCCACCACATAAATCATGACATACTCAATACATGCCTTTATTGTCCACTCAGTTAAGAGTGACGTTTGACAATATCAAAGTATGCAATCTTTTATGCAGGAATCTCTGATGACGTCAAGTCAAAAGATAAAGCATAATTATCACAATGAAATCACTCATAACACTCATATAATGATCTATGTAGTGATTCCATGGCTATCCAATACACCATAGTCTATGTGTACTTAATGTGATGATTTGAGATCCCATATCCATGACACTAGTCATCAACCATCACATACTAGTCTCAACATGTTATTGATATCATAATCTCAATAGCACTTGACTAGGGACTTTTTAAGAATAGAAATAAACTATTCTAAGGACATTACATAATTTACTTAATAAAACATGGATATTAAAGCAATTATATAATGATATAAATAGAATCATTATAAAAAGTTATGCTAACTAAGTAAATCATCAAATGGTCTTAGGGCATATCTAACAATTAAAAACATGGGTTTTGTTTTGATCCATCTGGTGAAGTATTTTAGAACCACCATAAAAAACTGTATTCCTCCAATTCGTTTAGGAGATGGTCCCAGTATATCAACCCCCTAAATGTTAAAGGGAACTGTGGAGTTTACGGAATGATACCTCATTAGGGGAACATGCCACCTATTTCCATGCAATTGGCAACTCGTGCATTTCTTAATCGTCCTTTCAATGTTTGGTACCATAAATGGCTTATAGTATCTTGTCCTGAGAATCTTCTTGGCCATAGTTTTAGCTCTAATATGTGATCCACATATACCTTTGTCCACCTCCTCAATGACATATTCAGGTTCCGTCTTTCCAAGACACTTTAGTAATGGACAAGTGTACGACCTTCTATAAACCTCATCATTCCTCTTGAGGACATAATGAGGTACATATCTCCCGAGTTTGCAAGCTTCCTTGACGTCCTCATTGAGCTCTCCGTCTTTGAGATATTTTTACTAAAGATATCTCGCATCTGCCTAATCTTCAATAGCTAAACTCTCCTCTTGATTTATGCTAGGATAGTTTAACTGTTCTACTAGGAGCTTTGTTTTTGGACCTTCAAGCTTTCGATACACTTTTGACTAGACATCACCTTCCACAATTTGCTCTCTAGGAATTTTCTCAATAATGAAGTGATATAACTTTGAGGTTATTTCTTTCACCTATTTAAGATACTATATCATATTGACTTCTATAACTATATCAGTGACCTGACAGGCAGTGGCAGATCTAGGATTGGTAGGGAGGGGGCACAATTATGAATAAAAAATTCACAAATGAACATAGAAAATTATAATGCATATTCACTAAATATATAATGTCATATTTAAATTATGCACCCATGATAGAAAATTATAATATATATTCACTAAATATGTTCTTCGAATATTTTCCAACAATTTATTTTGTGACACTTTGATTGAGATCTTCTTTAATTATTTCACTTTGGTTAACTTCTTTTGTAAAAACACTAGTACTACCTGCATTTTGATTATGTTGAAATTCTGTGCCAACCGTTTAGTTCTCATCATAAATTTATCCATATATGATGTATTAAAAGAATGAAAATTTGAAATTAATGACTCACTATAATCAAATAACAATTAACATAAATCACAACAAAATCAAAACACCAAGTAAAATAAAATAATTTAAAACTAACTTAGTAATAAAATACTCTAAAACACCAAATGAAATAAAAGAAAATAAAACGATCCCATCAATAAAATATTCCAAAACGTCAAGTAAAAAAAAGAAATAAAACTAACTTAGCAAACGAATGCTCTGGAAATTTGAAGGGAGGACGAAATTGGGAGGAATGCTCTAGAAATTTGCAGGGCAGACAAAACATAGGTGAGAGAAAAAAGGGTTTTTCAATCTTCAGGCAAACAAATGAAAACTGAGAAAAATAGAAAAAATGGAATAAAGAAGAATATAAGATGGAGTTGACAGACAACTTCAAAAGTTAGAAATATGGGTCAACAAACAGCTTTTTTTAATTAATTTTCTTTTATAATATGATATAATAAGGGAAAAAAATTTAATAAGTCAAAATAATTCTTTAAAATTTAATTGAAAATGATTAATAAAATTTTTTAAAAAAATTTATAGGAATATAATAAATCTTTTGATGACAAAATAATATATAACATATACTAATAAAGAAATTTTCAAAACTATGGAGTCAATTTTATCACAAAATAACATAATGTTATATATATATATATATATATATACTAAAAAAAAATTTTCAAAATTAATTGAGGTCCATTACCGCCTAGCACCTTAC
>JAWZTD010000119.1:188294-200207 GCA_035221335.1 Echites panduratus | reverse complement strand
TGTAACCAATGCTTTCCTCATCTTGGTTGCTTGTCCCCTTGTGATCGGTCCATGAGGTATTGATGGTGCTAGGTCTCCATCATCGTGTCTTTACCTTCACTGTCGGCTCCCCTAAATGAGTGGTCTCAAGCTTACATATTTCAGTAAGCTTTCTTAACATTATTCGCTTCTCATGTTTACTAACTTCCTCAAACTTACTCCAAAACTGTTACTATAGAGACTCTAAGCCAAGATCAACTAGAGAATCAGAAAAGTCTTCATGGGACGAAGGGTCAGTACTGATGATGATGACCAACTTTTGCTAGTGAGGATCGACTACACACATAGAAATAGGCCTTCCCTTAGCACGGATCTGAACAATAGCTTGAGTACATGGTAATCCGTGAGTCTTCCAAATAGCACACCCACAATCCATTCGTATCTTGAATCCTACTACATCAGCCAACCTATACTGATTAAGGATGGTATTTGGGGCGGCTACAGAAATAAACCTCTACAACTCCTTGAAAACCTAAGGCCGGAAATGATGTTGCACAACATGTTTGCTTCTCTCAAAAAAAGACTTTATCTCGTTGTGTTGCAACCCCAGTAGTTGGTGTATCCTATATCAACAATTCTCAAAAGTGCCTTGAGAGGTGTCGAGATTCCTCTTTAATCTAGCATGTGTGCTCTCAACCCTATCAACAAATCAAACCAAGAATAAATGAAATAATATCAATTTATGATGTAGCAAAGTAAGAATCAAATAATAGTATAAAAATAATTTTTAAATGTACAGTAATAAACCTATTTGTGGTAGTGCAGCCATAGTGTCGAAGTTGATCTGTCTAGGCTAACACAATCCGATCCTTATAGTTGTCCAACCAAATTTCCTTCGTATATCTCAGTGCATCTGGATAAGATGAGAAGTCTATCTCAAATTGCCTAAGGTTATGGTAATATAAATCCTCTTTTTGCTTCAAGACAAGTGCATTCCATCTAGTAAAAAAGCTCTCCCACATACTTTGGTTGAAATACTTCTTGCACTTTGCTAGCACATTTCTTGAAATGTCCCACCTACACAACAAGTAACGTGAATAGTTAAACATGCCTGATATGGCATTTATTAGCCCTAGCTTATGATCTGTGGTGATGACAAAAGGATATGAGTTTTCTCTCATCAACTCCTTCAGTCTAGACAAAGCCCAACTGTAGCTATCCTCAAGTTCCACACTCATATATTTGTAAGCCACTGAAAATGTCGAATCCGTTGACGTCACACCAACAATCTCGAACAAAGGGAGACCGTACCTATTACTTGCAGTCCATAAGCAACACCTTAAGAAAAGTATGCAATAATGCAACACTAGTAGTGTGAGCAAAGAACAAGTCTCGGACCTCATCGGTGTCACCATCACTCCTATGCCACTCGTAGCAACCATTCTCACTGATCTTGCTTAACAATTGTTGCATTTGGTTACGTCCAACCCTCTTCTTCACCAGATTTTTAGTTGGAGCATTATATATTGTCCTTATAGTCAATGTGTTGGAAGGATCACGGTGTTTCAATGATGATAAAGATATCCTTTGGTCTTGCCAAAGAAACAAGCAACAATAGTCTCCTCGTGGGGATGTAGTCGACCAACAAATGAATGCCCTTCATAGGATTGCAATTCTAGATGATTATGTGTGCCACATCTCACCTCCAAAACTCACAAATCGTCATCACCATGTAAAAGTTTCCAGTCTAGCAAAAAAGGACATTCACACTTCTTTGTTTCAACATTCTTATTTTTCATTTTACAATTGTCATTGAGTTTCGATTCATCTCCTTCTGCCTTCACCGTTTTTCTGTATTTTTCCACCCCTACAAATACTGCCATTCAAATAGCGAATTAATTACCAAACTCTTCATACAAATAAAAATTTTAAACTAATTAACATGACACAAATCTCAAAGTTTGTAAAATATGTCGTATAATCAATCACTATATAAATCTTCCACTTCATTACTTCCTTTGTTAGAAATCATGGTCAGCAACACAAATAAAAAGTAATAGTGAGAATCATAAATAACTATCAAACATAAAATAATTTCAAGAAAAATTATCATGAAAGTCAGCAGCTTCTGGCCGACTGGAGTGAAATATTTCGGCCATAATTGGACGATTGAAATGAAGAATGGTCGGCCATTGATGGCATACTATTCTTCACTTTAGTCGTTCAGTGTGGCCAAAATATTTCATTCTAGTCGACAAAGAGTTGTCTAATTTTCAACAAAAATTCAGCAACATTTCAGATGCATTGTTCTTCAAAATCCTTTATTTATCAAGTTTATCATAATGTTGATTCCAAAATTTTGTAGCAAGTTTGGTTGTTTAGGTGAGTAACAATGCAGCTTGACTGGCACATGAGTATATAATTTGATGAGATTGTATGTTTATTAATTTATTTTTCCTTTTTTTAATTAAAAGATTATTTTAGTCATTACACAAAACAAAAAATATAACTTAAAAAGGTTGTGTATTTGTAAAAATTTGATAAGTAAACATCCCTTTCCTTTTTTTTAACCGCCTTAAATTAATGAATTAAAATGAGGTGGCCGGGGACCAAATGGTGAATAAGAATTGGACTGTTGTACCGAATCAGTAGACTCAATTGATAAGTCTGATTGATACAGCTGCTGCATACAAAAAATTTCTACCCTTTTAAAGAGCGAACACGGCTCATTAGCCATCTTTCTCCTCTCTGGGACAGTTGGGAGAGGATAAAAAATGTCATAGATAGTAAATTTCTGTCTGCCACTCAACCCTAATATGGTTGCTTCCTCATGGCTGCAATTATTCTCGTCTTCATCGAAATCATGGTTTATCACTCGGTACCTTCGCAAATATGGTCATTTCTCTTTCCTCTTTAATTTTATATATTATAATATATATTTGCCTTGTGAGCATGTGTCTGTACTTCTGGGTTTCCTGTATAGATTGAGAAAACAAGTTTTAACAGATTCGTTCCAAACATAAGGAACTTTTAAAAGGTTGCGCAATTACTTATGATTATTCTTTTTTGAATATTGGCACCCATTCTTCCGATGTTTTATTTTATTTTATTTTTTTGCTGTTATAAGTCCAAATCTAATAATAATCTTATTTATTGGAAAAGAATGTCAAGATCCTGATGAATCTTTACTTAATGCGAATTTTGTCTAACAAGTTCTATCCTTTCTTATATTAATTTAAATTTTTCGTGGGTTATTTTGTTTACTCTTGCTCTTGGTTGTTGCATTTTCTATTTAAAAACTAATTAATTAATTAATATATATTTTTTTACATGGCGCGAGTGAACAATGGCAGCAAGGAATTGTGAAACGGTAGATTGATAGAATCATGAATAATATTGATTTATTGAAAGTTTAACTTTAATGGAGGAATGGATGTTATTAGTGTCTATTACATCTGATATCTGAAATATGAGTTTATTCTTTAACTTTGTCATGCATTATAAACGATATCTGGAAGCCATGTCTGTATTACATTTTCCGTAGCCTGAGAAATATATTCCTTTATGTGAATGTTCTTTACTTACCTGATCATATAGATTACACGACTACATAATTGGCTTAATAAAAGATAGATGATTTTTGCTCAAAAATTATATAATCTAGTTATTAAAGGGGAAAAATTCACATTGTGGATTACTTGGAAATTTTATTTCTTAACTAGAGACTCACATATTTTGGAGATGTGATTTACTGTAACCGACGAGTCTTGTTGTTAAAGAACATTTTCAACAGGGGAAGGAAAATGTCATTAAGATATGAAGCCCATGGAAATGGTTTTTATATGTTCTTCATGAGGAAGTGGAAAAGAAAAAATTTCTCTGGATTTCCAATTCATTTCCTAACCTTGAAGTGGGAGAATTTTCTGGGGATCCCTTTATATCTTTATGTTTATCACTAGGGTTCGGGACTCATGCTTTTACTATTGGTAAGCACTTCTCACTTTAAATTACTCTAAATGTCTACTCATGTTCTCTTTCATTGCTCAAGGATAAGTCTAAGCACACTAATGTGGCTGGTAATAGAAACAATTATTACATAGGAGCAATTGGTTTTTGGTAAATTGAAGGCATTATCTTCCGTTGTCATTCAGCATTTGGTATGTAAAAAGCTGTTTAATGTCATTCTTTTGGTTCTATTCCCAATTGCCAAAAGTTATCTTCTAAATCAAGTTTTGAAAATATTTTTGTTCATTCAAGACAAGTAGAAAGATTTGCCATTTTTGGTTGTGGGAACTTATCATCTTCTAAGAACTGATTAAGAAGTTTGTAGTCTCGGATTAATCATTTACCTCTGATTTGCTTACTTATTTTATTCACATGAAATTCTTGACATGCCAAATTTGATGTAATTGGTTCAATTAATCCATGTTCAGCAATTGTGAACATTCTTCTTGTGCTAGTTTGAGGTCAGCCAAAGTCATGCTTAAGTGAGTTTCCTTTCTAAGATTAAAGTCTTCACTAAGCTTAATCGGAAGCTTAACAGAGAATTCTTCATTCTACCGAAGTGGCCTTGGATGTTTGAAATAACATGTGACTTTGTGGAAGCACTTTAAGCTTTTCATGAAGTTTATCATCAAATACTCTTAATGATAATATAAGATCATAGCAGAATATAATTCACAGTGGATTTTAGGAAATTAAATTTGCTTCAAAGATCTCCCCATTAGCAGCTTGAAATTTTACATCTGATGTGGTCTATTTTTCTGATGGAGGAATGTCAGGTTTGAATCATGTTTTCATCGTTCCTGTATCCAGAAATCCAATTGCCTTGATTGGCTTGGCCTATTTTGAGGACAACAGTTAATCCTGCAAATGGTTAGGTGTAAGATTAGTAAATGAAATAGGATCAATAGAATTTTGTAGGGGATAAATTGGAAGATAAGCTTCCGTATCTGAATTATCTTTCAACTGTTCCAACTCAGAATGTGTGATTTGAATGGCAAAGGATTGACTAACTTTACTTTGAAAATATTTGATTCCACTTGATGATCTGTCATCAATTAGAATGCAAGCACCGAGTCCTTGACCTTTTCTTTGGATAATTCTTTGCATAATGACCTCTTTGCTTGCAAATATAACATCGTTTGACTTAGATTTTCATTAAAAGCTTCCTTTTGAAAAACCTCAAAGATTTAGTTATTTTAATTTCCTTTTTCAAAATTTCTTTGTATGATTTTTATAAACACATTTTTCATAATTTAAGCAACCAATTTCATAATTTTTGGCTCAAACTTCTAGTTCTTTCTTTTCTTTGGCAAAATTTTCAAGAAGCTTGTGCCTTTTACAAAGACTGTATGGACATGGAATCTTCATATAAATCGAGGGCAGAGTCTTGTCCAATGAGTTGGTACATGATCTTGCAAGTTGTTTCTTGGAACGTTTTGTGGATTGTGATACACAAGTGCTTGCTTGTTTCTTCTTCTGCAGGATACTAGGAGTGTTGAGGACTAGAGGCAGTTTTTTTTTTTTTTTTTTAGCATGTTCTTTGCATGATTTACAAGGATATTATTAGATAAAGGAACTGATGCCTGAGCTATTTGAGATGCAGATGGAGGACTCAAGGGTGCTGAAAAGAATCTTGGAGTTGGTGTGAATCGGGTGCTGGCCTTTTACAAAGATTTTTGTGAATGCCAGCAAGAAAAAAACTATATGTTGGGGTAATGATAGACGTAGAAGTCCTTTGTCTGCCAACTTCTGCAAGTTCTCTTTCCAAGTTTGGTATCTCCTTTAGAATCCAATTCTAGGCCAAAATATTTCCCTTTGACCATACTCTTAGATCACGGTCAAGGGAATGAAGCTTGACAATCATGCTTTGATAAATTCTTTACAAAGATTCAATTTCTCTTTTTGATGGATTGAACTTCAGGAGCCACCTGATTGACTTTTGTTGTCAATCTTTGAGAGCATGCGTTGGGGGACTCTACCATTTCCCTGCTTGCTTGTTAAGAACCTCTTTAGCTTGACTAAGAGAAACAATTTTCCCATGTCATTGAGTCTCTTGAGTGACATATGGTTTAGATTACTTATTCCCTTGCTCATTAACTTTCCCTTCTAATGGTAGAAGATGGAAAGTTAATATCATAAGATCCTGACCCTGGAGTTGATGAGGACATCATGCAATGATAGGCCCAGAGATTGATTGAGATGCAGGCTTGTAGATTTAAGACGTGGGCTTTCAGAATTGAGATGGTTCATAATAGTCTGCTGTAGTTGGCCTGCAGAGTGTTGAAGGCTCATAATATTCTGCTGAAGATAGATTTTGTCCACTTTTCTGAGAAATGGTAGTGACTTCCTTGGTTAAAGAACCTTATCTTTTTTCCTGCCGAGAGTTTTGTTTGATTTTTCTTCGTCGTCATTATTTGGGTATTTAACCTTCAGAAAACATTAGTTGCCCTTGTGCATTCTTGTGTGATGATTTCTGTAGGTGTCAATTTAATCTTCTAAAGAAGAATATTGTTCATATGAGTAGTCTTGAGTCACATAATCCAGTTCCAAGAATGTCCCAAATAAAATGGCCATTTATTGTGTATGTGAATTGTCTATCCTGTTGGAAGCAAAGAAAAAGGCTGACAATTTTTTTGCTCATGTAGATCCTTTTTGTTAAATGATTGTATCATGAACTGAGAAAATACCAGACTGTTCTGTGGCTGGAATTCTGAATGATGTTCTGACACAGCCATCAGAAAGTCTTGTAAACTGTGACTTGCATCAGTAATTTGTTTCTGATGGACATTTTCATAATTGGTGATCCGATCTACTGGCATGAGTTTATCCTGATTATCTCTTTTAATTTGTCTATTATTCTTTACTAATGTTAGTAAATCAGTAGGAGCATCATCTAAAATCAGCAGGGCTTCAGAGAATTCAGTATTTAGGAGATTAAAAGCATGATTTTTGAAGCGTGTAACTATTTGATGATGGGTAGTGCCACTATGGCTGTAGGACAAGAGAAGATCAAGATGGTTGTATCTGAACCTTTAAGGCTATGTGAAGATTTGGATCATTAAGTGCAATGGCATATTTGAGAAACAGAGCAAGATCCACACTACCAGAATTAACGGTGGTTACCACAGTACCAGTGACTGCATATGAAATGTGTCAAGAATCAAGAAGGGCAGTATGAGTGGTTACTGTGTGACATTTCCTTCCTCTGTAGGTAACAAGTCTAACTGCTCCAGTATGAAGATGTGTGAAGCCTTCTATATTCCATTGAGTAATCATCTCAGGAAGAATATTGGTCTTGGCATACTGCTATTAAAGAGAAAAGGGAATCACACCGATCAAGTTTGAAGATTGGACATATTCTGGGAGATTTAGATTTAAATAGTTGTCTTATGGTTCTAGTTCCCTGAGGGAAGATCCACCTTCCTGTAGATAATATATGGACTTATGAGATAGCGTATTGCTTCTGTTATGGCACAGTAAGGTACTGAATTCTACAAGATTGCCAATATTTTGTTGCACTAATACTAAGTCATGGTAAAGACAATGAACAATAGACTTGACCCAGTTGTGAAGCTTCAAAATAAGTAGTAGAAATATAGATAGACGATTCCATGGATAGGTAAATATCTGTCTACTCTTTTAAGATAACATATAAAAAATATGATAACCATTCTTTCCCTCTAGTGAAGCGATTTCATTCAACCAGTACAATAACTCAACTCTTGCTCTGATACCCTGTAACTTTGTTGCCGCAATGCGAGTTCCAGATCTTTGGATGCATTATTTGACGAAGTGTTCTAGACTAGAATAACGAGGTCTTAAGTATTTAATTTTTTTTTTTTCTGGATTTCAAATAAGAGAACAGACATGATTTTTATTGGGTTTAGACGGGTTTCACTCTTTCCTACTTGCATTGTTGAAATGAAACAATTGCTTTCCTTGTCCCTCACATGACTTTTTAGTGCATGTATCTTGTAAGCTACAGCTACTTCTGCTTCTAGCTTGAGGAATGGATATACTCTCAATAGACTTTCGGCTACTTAGTCATGCTAGTCTCTGAATCTGTTCTCTTCTCTTCTTCTGTTTTGCGGACCAGGAACATCTATTACAACTCTTGTTCCCTCTCAAGTGTAGCTGCAAGAAGAAAGCAATATCAAGATCCCCCATGACCGTGCCAGTGTTTCATGACCTTCTTTTCAAGTGGGGAGGACAGCTTCACCATCTTTTGTATGGTTCTTGAATCAAGGAAATTCTTTTCACAATATCTTGTAATAGTAAAAGCAGTAATAATAATATGAGAATTCCCCAGTTAAAAACCAATTTTGAGAAGGTGTGGAGAGAGTTGTTCTCTCTTTGACGTATAGGGTTTTCATTAAAGTCCATGTAAGATCTCCCTCTTTTAATGGTTTGCTGTGACTTTTGTACATTAATGCAACTAGTTTGTTAAAGATGGAACTTTGTAAGGAATTGTTGAAATTTTGTCTGCCATCCAGAAACATGCTGTAGAACTTACTGAATTCTCCATAGTTATAGCCTTAGCTTTTCTATTTCAATATGTTACTTTCTTGCTGAACCTTAGCATTTACTAGGAAACTTTTTGGCTTGTACTTGCTTTACATTAGCAGTGAGGATGGGCCTTTTAAGGCTTTAGGCTTGAGCTCTTGGAATTACTTAGTTTGCTTGTGGGAAGTCTGCCATTTCCTTGTCTTTGTTAGCAAGAACTGTCTTCAAGGCTCTAGGATCAATGTCTTATCAAGCAGTTTTAAGACTTTGAAACTGGTAAGTGACAAGGTATGGTTGGACCTGACCATGAAATCCCATGATAATGTAGATTTTTAGCTGGGGCATGTGCTATTACTATGTCAAATGACCTTCCCCAGCCACTTCCCTCTTTTCAATTGCCTAGTAAATAAACTGCTTGAGAGTTCCCTCTGTTTCCTTGTGGGACAATAAAAACGATAGAACCACTGCTCTCTTTGAATTGACTTGCCTTCTGGACTTATTTAATGGTCTTCCTTATCCATTTGTATTAGGGTTGATTGTGAAGTGAAAATGTTTTCTATTTTTATTATGAAAATAAAAGCCAGGAAAAACAACTTTCAAATAGAAAATGTTTTTGTGTAGAAAACTCATTTGGATGCAATGTTTTGACCTTTTCACATTTTTATTTTAAAAGCACAAAAATGGAAAACAATTTATGCATTTTCATTTTTAAAGGGAAAAAAGTGTGAAGACATTTTCAACCAGAAAACGAATCCATGTTAATATAGGTAGCTTTTATAATTGACCTTCAAATAAGAAAGATTTTTGGCTTCGGTGATATTCCGAAGGAATGCAACTTAGCTGGTAGGATGGGCAAAGTGTTTTTTAGTTTCTTAACTAATAATTCTCTCAGTGAAGACTTTAACAAGTATTTCATTATCCCCCTTCATATTTGTTTTCCGTTCTTGTTTCTTGTTCTGAAAGAGATCATCTCCCTGTTGGTTATTGGTTAAGGTCCCTCTATATTGGTCTTGCCTATTTATGCTTCTGTTTACTTGTTACTTTTTTTTCTTTATAGTCTGTCCTCTTCCTATTGAGACTGATTTGTGACATTTTCCTCTGTTAGTTGCAGAGTTAAAATTGATAATATTATCGTAACAAGTCAAAATCTAGAACCCATAGCTGTAATTGCATTGTTCCTCTATCTGAAACTCATAGTGTAGTGGCCTTTCTTTTTTTTTTTTTTGGTCATCATCCATATCCTTGAAGTTTTAGTGTCAAATCCAATTTTATAGATACCTGCCTTTCTGTCTCTTTTTGTGAAGTAAACATTAAGATAACTATGGCAAGAGTAAAACAACTAATATAAGCATTGGCATTGTAATTTGAAAAAAAAAAAAAAAACTCTGTAGATTTTGACTCATTTCTTTGTGCTTTGTGGTGATGATATTTATGTTTCTCATTGATTTCCACTTTTCTCTGTCAGGATACCTTTTGAGTAATTTCTTAACCAGATCTGAAGGTGGTAGTTATGTAATCAGAGAGTCATTGCAAGAGAAAGAAGATAAAATAGGCATTAGATCACTGCAAGACCTTGAAGATGTTGAGAAAATCATAGGCTACAGGTTTAACAATAGTAGCTTACTTCATCAAGCCTTTATGCACCCATCATATAGAAAGGATTGTGTGCCATACGAGCGGCTAGAGTATGTGGGTGATTCAGTACTTAATCTCCTAATCACAGTGCAGCAATTTTCTCTGTACCCAGATCTACCACCTGGATGTTTGACACCTCTTCGTGCTGCCAATGTTGATACAGAAAAACTTGCACGTGTAGCAGTCAGACATAACTTTCATAAGTACTTGTGCCATCAGAGGCCTGATCTTGGAAAGAGAGTAAGTTTAGTTTGATACTTGGATATTTTTGTCTTTTTAAGATGTTTCTTTTTCGAGCATCACTTCATGGGAAGCTGATCAATATCTAGTTTTGTGCATTACATGTTTAGGTTTTGTGATTGATCATATATCTGTGGTCACCAACATCTTGAATTCATTTGTTTACCATGTAAGAATGCAAAGTACATGTTGTACTCATGTGGATATGCTTCCCCCCTGTACCTTTCTAACTTTGTGTGGAAACTTACCATTTGCAGATGTTATGATTAGATCATTCTTAATATGGGTTCTTTTATGGATTTGACAAATAGAATTATTTTGGTCTGGGCTTGGCATGTTTTTCTTGGTAAAACTAGATATTAGCCTATCAGTTGCTTAAAGGTTAGTCGGGAATAAATTTGAGGTATTCAAGTGAAAAGAAATTGAGAACATAGGAATCCCAATAACTTGCAGATTTTGCCTCTTTTTTTTTTTTTCTTCCAGTACATTTCAGTTATTGGGCTTAGTTCTCTATGATGGCCTTGGGCAAAAATTTGGATAGAAAAGTGTAAAGATGTGTTTCAGATTGCAGGGAATTGTTGAGCTAGAAATGCTGGGTTCATCCTCTGAGCTTGAGCTGTTTCCCTATCCCAAAGTGCATTAGAAGATTCTTGATCTTAAAGAAACTCTTTTTTTAAAGTTTTATTTGAAGAGGTCTTAAAATCTCTTTGATTGAAAGGAATATGTACTTAGATGGTCATTATATGCTTCCAACTCATTCCTTATTTATATTCCATGGAGTTTAACCAGCAGGACTGTAGGACAGGATGGGGAATCGTTTTGCTTCTTTTGGCTGTTTTAAACAAAACTGATTAGTGAGTGAGATATCATCTAAGTGAAGAAAACGATCCATCCCTGTTGCAATGCAATTATCAATTCTGAGGATTTGAAATCTTTTATCCACTTATTGTGGGATGATGTTCAAGTTCTTGGTGAGAACATGATTTCCGTGTCCTAAGCCTATCTCACAGTCCATGATATTTTTGAAAGGAGATATCCACCTTTATGTCGTGTCATAAAGTTCTTCGTTCAAAATCTGATATGGCAATGAATTTTCTGCGGTAGCTACTAATAATAGTTCCTCTAATTCAAAATGTTGTGATGATGTTAGATAGAATGATGGCATGTGGCCTGTGTCAGACTCAGAACAAGTTGTCCTGCCCCAACCCTCCTCCACGAAAATGCATATTTATTTTCTCTTGCTTTCTGTCTGTCTCATGGCAGTAGACTTGCTTTCCTTTGTTTTCTCTCTTTTGCCTATGCATTCCTTCTCTTTCCTTTTACCCCTACCTGGTTATATGCTTAGTCCAGCTGGAAAAACAAAACAGCAAAGTGTGTTACATGAACCCTTCAAAATATTTCTATATGCTGTCATTGCAATGTACTCCCTCTATTTTCAGACATTTGTCACAATTGGAGGTTTTTTTTTTTTTTTTTTTTTTTAAGAAAAAATTTACATTTTATTAAATAAAAGTAACAATTTTTATTTTTTTATTTTTATAACCTAGTCTT